>AWUE01016277.1:0-44838 GCA_001974825.2 Corchorus olitorius | reverse complement strand
GTTGATAATATATATATATATATATATATATATATATATATATATGTTGCTACTCATGAACATGATATTGAAATTGGCTACCCAATCCCCTCTCCTTTCCTAATCCCAAGCGCATTTGAATTGTTTATGCATTCAGCTCAGGGCACCCGTTGCATTCTCACTACATATTTTCTACTGTTCTCATCATCTCAATTGGAATTAATAATATATATTAATAATTCCATAATTGAAATTATTAATTTCATCAAAACTTATCATAATCAAACAAACAGATTGGCTAAAGGGTGCCCTTAAGGGTACCCGTTAAGAGCCAATTATTATTTTGAAGTTTGTTCTCCTTTCCTTTAATATGGATGACCACTATCAAGATGCTCAATGAAAATATTTTAAGAACAATCTAAAAATTGAAACAGTTTAAATGACTATGCACCTCTGCACTAGCCAATTTTAATTAGTTTTGGAAAATTAAAATCATTTTTCATTTGTTATTAATATGCACTTTTGTATAGTGTGAATAAGGTTTTAAGGTTTGTGCATATTTTTACAAAATTTAGTATGGTGTAATAAGCCTTATTAAAGTGCAATTTTATCAAATGTGAATGAAAACTCCATGGCTGTGAAATTTCAGCATTTGATTTCTTATTGAGTCAACTCCCAGGCTGACTTAATCGTGTGCATTGCAAACTTTCACTTTCCGATCTTCTGTATGACAATGGCACACTTGAGCCGAACAATCCTAAGAATTTCAGTTGGGAACCAAGTTGGGGATTTATCAATTTAATAGTCACTTTAATTATAAATAAGAAGTTGCAGGTAATATATTTTTAGTCGTAGGATTTTAAGGTGGGAATTAATTTGGAATTTAATAGTCACTTTAATTACACATGAATTGATTTTTGAAAGAATTTCGAGATAGGGATTTGACGAAAATAAGAAAAAAATTAGTTACGCATTATGGTTATTGAGTATTTAGTATTCGGTTCAACTGGCTCATTGGCCTTAAGTAGTTAAGTTAATTTTAAGCCTGATTTAAAAGATTTTTTTTTTTTTAAAAAAGATAAGTTGTGTTGTTAAAATTGATGAGGTGTAATTTTCTAATTTCACACTTGGCTGAACTTTGAACTGTAAATTCCTATAAGCAAAATCTTTAGGCTTCTGGTTCCTAAACATTTGAATTGATATTCAAAACTAATATTTGAACTATATTTTGTTTTTGGCAAAAAAAAAATTATATTTTGTTTGGTGCATAAGGAAAAATGAAAGAATGGCTCTGTCAAGTGTTTATTTTTAACAGTACAATCTTTCAAAAGCCACAAAAGCAATAGAACAAAGGCAATAAAGCAGAGAATGTTGGTTGTATTTATCTTTAAGAAGGCTGATAAGATTAACCTCCTACATTAATATAAGGACCAAACTTAGAGCCTTATTTCTTTTTTTTGGACAAAGAACTTAGAGCCTTCATACTAACCCTCAAACCAATATTAATAAGGAATTGGCAACTAATAATAATATAAATGAACCCCCCAAATACAGTCAATGGCTCCCGTTAGAAAAGAGCCTGAAAATCCCAGAACCATATTCACAACCATACCACATTTTTTTTAAAGGCAATTAGATTATAACCATACCACTTTAACATGAACCGTAGCAAACCAAATCAATCTCAATATTAATGATCACTAATGATCATGGTTTGTGTTTATCTTCTAATAATCAACAACTACCTAGGTGGAGTAGTTGTTTTGTTTGACCTTCATTCACACCCAACTAACCTATTGATTCCACATCATGTTTTGTGTTTATCTTATCTTATAATTAGTATTGTTTGTGTTTATCTTATCTTATAGGAGTAGTAAGTAGTATTGTTTGAACTCCATTCACACCCAAGTCACTAATTGATTCCATATCCTAAAAATTCATTTTCGCACCAAGCAACCTCAATATATATTAACTTATTAGAAAATGGAGTGAAGGGAGCTGCCTACGTGGCATAGATCTTTGAGCTCTATTGCCTCCAACTTTATAACCCTGAGTGTTCATTTATGAACTACCTTGAGTATTATAAGAAGTTAATACTTTAAATAGAAAATTATGAATGATGATTTATAAATAACTACGAATTTCTGCTTACAAATTGACAGGGGTCACAAAATTTAAGCTGAATCTCTATAAAAATGTGCTAACACTCGTGTGAGTAATAAAAAACCTCAAAATTGAAGCCAAATTCTTTAGCAAAATAACACAAGCAATATAGATTCTAAATCCAAGTACAATATTCACTCCCCAAGAAAGAAAATTAAGAATGGCATTACAGTTTTTTCTCCAACCCAACTCGCAACAAATTAAAAGAACTCAAATCTGACTTAACGATCTTTCTATTTCCTGCCTAATGAAGCTTCTCCAATCGAACCAATATTAAAATCAGGTTGCAGCTTCTGTTATGTGTAGAGTAATAAATAAGTGTCATGCAGATATTTTAAACGTTAACCTGTGTTTCATTGTAATTACTATGTTGGCCCATTTCAGTTTTGCTCTTATATCTTTTTAGGCTTCTTACCGTTTTGGTTTTTGAGATTTTGAAGCCATTCTTAAGATGACTTCTAAAAGGAATATTTTTTATCTATACTTCTGAATATTCCATTATTTATAAGCACTTTGAAAATCTTGAAGCTATATATAATAGGGAATATTTAATTGATCAATTTTTTCAAAGTGTTGATTTTCACTTGTTTAAGTATCCAAATTCACCTATTGCCAAAAAAAAAAAACGTATCCAAATTCACCACGATGGAACTGAAAAATTGCAAGGGAATACCAAATTGGAGAAAATATAAATCCATGGGATCCAAATACAGTGGGAAGCGTAGTTCGATATGGGAGGTTGAAATTCCCATTGACTCATCGAGCAATGGACCATTCCCTTGTTTATTATAGCCAACTTTATCCCTTCCAAGGCCTCCAAAACTATATACCTCTGGCATTATCCATCACGTTCGCCTCACAGGTTTATTATTCTACCATGAAAACTGGACCATTTCATTTCCCCCCTTTTCTTCTTATGTTCTTTAAAATGGTCCCTGTTCCATAAACATGTAATTGTAATCCAATGGGACATTTTTTCAGAAGTTACTAAGTTAGTGCCTAGTACTTTAATTTTTGTTTTTTTCCTAGATGATACTTGTATTATCATAGTTATCCTTTTTTTTTTCCTTTCGGTAGATATACTTATCTTTTGATGTAGTATATATACCACCAATGAGATTATTGATTCTCATTTATAGATTTGTAGTGACTTCTTGGAATTTGGAAGTGTGGACTGTTGGACTCCCAACACATTAGGGGAAATTGTCCAGGCTGACACCTTTCTTTCCATTCTCCATCTGCTCAATTATAGTCAAAGATTAAGTTGTTTAACCAAGAATAGACAATTAAATAGGGACAGAGAATAAGTAATAGTAATACTTATTTAACCTACCAATCGCATCTAAAAATAACAGCAAACTGTTCGAAGATTAATACACAAATAAAATAAATACAACTACCAGGAGCGTAAGAGTCAGTATTTCATTTTTTTTTTATATAATAAAGCAAAGATGAACTGAGCAATATTGGTGCCACTGGAACTAATACTGGTCTCTGTCTGAATTCTCCAAGAATGAACAAAAACATTCTATTCACTCTAGCATGAAACAAAGAGATCGGGAATCAATATTAAAATCAAGTAGGCAAAACCTTACCTTAACACGCCTCAATCATCTTTCATTCCTTCAAAGAAGCAAACAAAGATTTCAGCAGAACTGAATAAATGACCATAAACAACTAATCTATCTTAAGAGAACAAAAGCAAAAACAGAATTCACAAAACCCTACCTCAATTTCCACAGTGATTTTCAAATAAAAAAGTGTCGACCTTGAATAATCCCTGATAACATCACAAACAATGAAAATGAAAACATAAACTCACCTTTACGCGCCTCATACTTTAGTCTTGGGAGAAAAAAAAAAAATTAACTGCAAAACTAGTAAAGAATAGAGCAAAGCAATTGAAAGGGAATTCTGAAACATGGGAAAGAAGAAAGAGGGAAACCATCTAAGTAAAATAAAAGAAAACATACCAGGTAGAAAAAGAAGCAGATTAGCAAAATACAGTGAGTAGCAAGTAGTTTCACCAATCGAAATCAAGAGCTAAAAACATAAATAAAATAAAAAAAATTAAAAGTAAATAATATCAACAAATATTAGAGCAAGAGGAGGGGGCTGCCTACGTGGCATAACTAAATGAGCTCCAAAGTTTCTAACTTTAATTGATAGGTTTAGATTAGATTACTGAAATGACTGCAGCTGGATAAAGATACATTTATTATATTACATGACTCCAGTTCAAAGAGCAGCCACCTAACACTCATCAAAGTTTATTGCAAGACCTTGCAATTTGAGTATTATCTGACTCAAACTGTCCTTTATTTATGTTAATATACTAGTGCTAAGAAAATTCATATTCTTAGCGTAGTGTTAACCTTGACGAGGTACTTTCATCACTACTACTATAGCAAAGTACCTTGACCTCCAATGTCGTAGCCAGAACCACCACCACTACCCCCACCCCACCATGCCCACCACTAGCTCCATACCCAGCACCCGAACCTTCTCAACAACCACAACCACTTCCACCATACTCACCACCAGCACCATAGCCAGCACCTCCAGCGCTACCTCCACCACCACCACCACCATATCCACCATAGCCAGAATCGCCACCTTCACCACCACCACTTCCATATCCACCAGCATATCCAGCTCCACCACCACTTCCACCATATCCACCAATGCCTCCATAATCGGAACCACCACCTTCTCCACTACCGTGACCACCTCCATAGCCACCACCAGCTCCATACCCTCCACCACTACCGTAACCACCTCCATAGCCACCACCAGCTCCATACCCTCCAACCCAAACTTTTTGAGTCTTCCCTATACCGGTTCATATATACAATATATAAGTAAACTTAGTTATTAATTTGCGCCCCCCCCCCCCCCCAAATTCAAAATAAAGTTTATATAGGAGTTTTTTTTAAAATTATTTTGAATATTAACAAGGACTTGGAAAAAAAAAGTTTCCACCAATAACAAATTTATATTTTATTACATATATATCTATTTCTAATTACCTAAAATAAACCTCTTAAAGTCGAAACTTTATCAAAATCCAATTTTTATCTTGCTTTCTTCATCTCCAGGTACTTTCTTAATAATCTAACTCCTTTATATAATTGTATTACAATTTTCTTTATCAATTGTAATTATTTTGATATTTTAATTCAAAACTAGGGTTCTAAATTTGTATTTCAATGAAGATCTAAAGTAATTATGAATCATCATAGTCTCATTTCTTCTCCTTTAATCATTCTTTATTAATTATTTAATCACACCCTTTAATTCTTTGTGTTAATCTACAACAACTTCAGAATAAGCTTTTTCAGCTGAGTATCATCAAAACTAGACTTAGGAACAAGATGGAGAATGAATTTTTAGCGGATACTTTAGTGGTTTATACTTTATATTGAAAAAGAAATTTCTCAGAAATTTGATATAGAACAGATTATTGATAAGTTTTATATGCGATAAAAAATCGCCGAGTTCAATTTAATTAAATAAGTGAGTAACATCATTTTTCTTTAATTTGTAATATTATTTTATTAGTTTTTTATTTATATTGTTGTTTAGGGTTAAAAAAAAATTGTTTTTCGCCCCCAAATTGTAATTCCTGGCTCCCTCCACCACTACCGTAATCACCTCCATAGCCACCACCAGCTCCATACCCTCCACCCGAACCTCCTCCGCCCCCATAACCACCAGCACCATATCCAGAACCCCCGCCATAACCTTCACCATAGCCTCCTCCTACTGGAACATGACCGACTTTTTCATCAAAGTTGAGGAGAGCTCTAGTGGCAGAACATAGGCCTACTCCTAATAACACAATAAAAGCAGCGGAAACAACCCTGTGAATGCCCATGGGAATGTTTTTCGAATCCCAGAACGACCATGGCTCTGAAATGCAAGAACACAATAAAAGCAGCGGAAACAACTCTGTGAATGCCCATGGGAATGTTTTTCGAATCCCAGAACGACCATGGCTCTGAAATGCAAGAGAAGATGGGTATTCGTAGGAACTGAAACAGAATTTTACAAAGTGTTCGTGGACTTACTGCACATGCAAAAAGGTAAAGTCTTGAGAGTTGAGACCGCACAGAAAAACAGAGCCAATTGCACACACACTATATCAATCACGCTATAGTAGCCTCACTCTATTCTCACTAGCTTTGCTAATGGGTAATGGCTAGTGTGCTTGTGCTGTCCTCCATCTCTAACAAAAACTCATCGATTATCGTCTGCTCGTCTACGTCTTCCAGAGTGGTAGTCCCCAACTGATCTCCAACGGCTTCTAGAACTTGTTTATTCTCCAACTTGGAACATGGGAATTCTAGATTTAATAAAATGCACCATCAATCGGTCCCCTCGGTGCTTTTCTCACAAAATGTTAGAATGAATCATAATCTTCATCTCCAATTCTCCATTACTCTGTCTTATATTAATTGGTTCAACTTTGATGCTACCTGCACCCACTTGATCTGCAATGATGACAATAGCAAATCCCACTCTAGAATTTGATAAAAGGCATATTGGAGTTATCCTTTTCTTTAAGTTTCAAATGAAAACACCGAATTCAGATTACACAATTCGAAAGCATCGATGGTTTTAAAGATGATGATGCATCCAAAGTCTTACAAAACCCTTCCACGAAAGCAATTACACGACTGAGTTGCATCAGATTATAGACCTGCCCTGCTTCAGCTCTGAGTCTCTCTGTTTCGGAGATAGATTTCCCTCGGTCCGCGCTTCTTTGAATACCCAATGGGCCGGGATTACTGTATCTCGATTCCGCAATTTGGATCTACTATCTATAGTTAAAAGCGCCTGCAAATGGAAAATAACAATTTTCTTTTTCTTTTTTTTTATTTGTTTTCTTTTCCAATCCATGATTATTGAACATTAAATCTATAATTAATGGTGAAGATATTGTTGTTAAAGAATTTTTTTTATTTTGATTTTTGAGAATGAGTTGTTGTATATAATTATTTTTCCCTTAAATTTGCTAATTTCTCAAGGTAACCTAATCTTCAAAAATCCAAAATTTCCTTAAAAAACACTAAAACAGCAATAAGATTGAGATTATACACATGTTTCCATATAGCAATAGCCTCATATGTCATCAAATTCTCCTTCTTCTTACCACTTAGCAGCCAAAAGAAAATACTGTACATTATTGATCATGAAGGGCTTCTTTTCCTTTCTCCTTCTTTCGCTCCTTCTCCTCAGCACTTTTGGTGAAAATTAATTCTCTCTCTCATTTTATAACTTTTTTTTCCAAAGTTATTTCAAGAAATTAAACATGCATGTGTTTTTTAGTATTAATATAATACGATTGTTAATCCAGGAAGTGAAGGAAAGATGGTGGTAAAGGGACAAGTGGAGTTGAATTGTGAGGTTTGGTTGCAGAACATGCCGGAGTGCCTGGTTTCAGCCTGCACCGATAGATGTAAGCTTACGCAGGGAACTGTCTCCGAAGGCTATTGTGAAGCTGGTTTTGTTTGTATCTGCAAGGTTCCTTGTTAATTACTAGTGTTATTAATTAATTAATCTCCTTAATCCTCTCCTCTCATATGTTTCAAATTCAAAAAATAATCTTAACAAGCTTAAATAAAAAGGAGAAGAAAACGAAAAGAGTTGTTGAAGTTTTTTTTTCTGGATTTAAATAAATTTATAATAATTTGTTTTTCATGTATTTTCAAACAAGATCTTCATTGTTTAATTATTTATATATATTTTCAAACAAGTTAATTATTATATCTTATTATATATATATAATATATATATATACCTGATTAATTCAAGTAGAAATTGCTTATAAAATCTTTACATTTCACTTCACTTATATATTCTGATAATTAAATTCCAATAATGATATGTATTTCTCAATTGAAAACAACATTAAATACTTAGATTTATCCAAAAAAAAAACTTACATACTTAGGTTGTTTAATTTATTTGAGTTAATAAATTGAAATTGAATAAAATTAATTTTAAGTTTACAATCTGCAAGGTATATATAACTGTTTATATAGTGAAATATAATATTTGTTGAATCAGTAACTAGTAGAAACTTTATATAATTATACATATAATATATACAAGTTATCGATCCGTGCTGACGCGTCGGACATTCTTTGTTATAGATTTTTTTTATTATTGTTTGAATGCGGAAAGGATTTCGTTTTAAAAATTTGTAATTTTATTAGTATTTTGTGTATTTGTGAAGTAGTTTTCCAATTAAATAGATCTCAAATATCTATATATATAACTTATTAATGGTGGTTGAGTTTTATAGTTATAAAATTAATTTTTTGTTGATAAAATAGTAGCTTGTAATCCATTTCTTATTCTCGGATATTAACCTTGCTACTTAAAATATCCTCTTTCTCATAAATCTAATTAAATTCTTTCTATCATTATAGTTTGAGAAAGATGAGAGATGTTTTTATTTTTTAAAAGAAAATCATTAAATTAAAACAAAACCAATTAGTCTGAAGACTTTAATGGGTTTTACACAGAAAATTACAGAAATAATCAAATTAGGAAGAACAAAAAGAGGGCACAAAGTGGGTAAATGGGTCTTCCAAAAAAGTGGTAAAAGACCAAAATAAATGGTGAGAAACTAATTAAGGGTCTTCTTAGTAAATAAATAATACATGATTTTATGATTAATAAATGCTTTCACATTCAGCTGGTTAAAAACTCTTGGAATTACATAAAAGGGTTGGCGCGTCGGGCGTTCACTTCTTTGAACAATTTTCTATTGGAATTAAATTGTTTGATACGTAGAAAATTTCCAAAGTACTATGATTTTAAATGTGTTGCATCTTTAAAAAGCTATACTATTAACATTGAGCATATGCCCTAAAGTTGACAATAAATAGTAAATATTAGTTTGTACATGAATAGGTGCAATAGCTTCAATTTTGTTTCCTCTTCTAAAGTGTGTAACACTTAAACAGAAAACTAAATTTACTCTCTTCTTCATATGGACATGAAAGGCCTGAAAGAAGTTACAATTCTAGATAATTAAGGGGGGGAGGGGGGATAGGATTTATTATAACATTTATGTGAAAGGAAATGATAATTACAAAAAAGGGCTCAAGGGTAAGAAACTAACCTAGGGTCTTCTTAGTAATTTGGCAAGTGAGAAAAGACCGAAAATGACAAAAAAAGTTCAAATGAAGCCTCCTCATCGATTCTCAAAAGGGGCCTTTGGTAAATTTCTTGGGTCTTTTAAATAATATTTAGTATATATATGATACAATATAATTAAGGGAAATCATTGTTCAAAAAAAAAAAAGAAAAAAAAAAGAAGGGCAATCACACAACAGGAAACTTTAACGTACGTATAATGTAGGAGTATATTGGAATTGAACGATACCCATTTATTATTAAAATGACTGCTAGATAAAAGATAAATTTATTATATTATATTATATATATTATTATTACATGTACAAGTTATAAGAGCAGCCACTTGACTTCAAGTTTATTGCAATACCTTGCAACAATTTTGAGTATCATCTTACTCAAATTGTGCTTTATTTATGTTACTATATACGTAGTAGGTACTAGTGCTAAGAAAATTCATATTCTTGTACTCACAGAACAAGGGACCAGTCTGTCCAACCACAATGCGCTGAAAAAAATTTAACTACTCTCACCTTCCTGCATGAATATTGAAGTTTTGAACCGCAGAGCAAAAGCATTCGAAGACAACAATATTGCTTGCTTGGAAAACCAGCTAATTGAAAATGAGAAGTTCACAACACAACACAACAAATTAAGTAACACAAGAAGTATATGCTAGCTAGCATATATGTATAAATAATAAATAAAAGAATAGAACAAGACTGCATGTTAAAACAAGTTGTTTACATCGAATTTAAGTTGATTTATCGATTCCCTCCTCTAGATTTATTATTATATATTAACAAGAACATATTAATTGTTGGAATATTTAGAATGAAACTAGCTTGAGTCGTGTAGGACACTGTCCTAAAGGATAATTTCCGGCTATTAATTAGACTCGGTTATCCCCCAGGATTAAACAAGCTCTTCTCCGAATTCGGAGGATAACAGGAACCACAAGAAACAATAAAACCCAGCAAGAGGAAGAAAGGAGAGAATTCAGAAAATAGAAAGAAGCTTTTCTGAATAGGTGTATTGATATGGAATGAGGGAAGGCTATTTATAGCAGAGGGATAACATAGGTTACGGTTTTGGGTGAGTTATGAGGAGCCAAAAACATTAAGGACATTAAGATGGCTGTCCAAAACGGTTCAAACATTTAAGTGGGAGTTTGGAAAACGTTAATAGCATTCAAGGCAAAACCCGTTATATTTCAGGTAGAATAAATTCAAAGGTAACTCTAAATCTTCTTGTTTCTTGACAATGTGAGTCTTTGCCTTTTGAAATATTAGGACATATCTTATATATGTCCAACAATCCCCCACATATTTCAAAAGATTATTAGAGGAAGATATATTTGCTGGGTTTAAGACTAATGAATGTAATCCATCGAGACTGGTGCCTTTTGGGCTATGAACCAGACCTAGAAAGAATGAAATTTATAGTGCACAGAATTTTGATGAAGTTTTAAACTTCTATGAACAAAAAATTCTTTATTGTACGTTATAATTTCACCAATCAGATTACACTGCCACAATTCTTTGTGATTCAACGCGGTTTTGTGCTTTTATGGTCATGCACGCGCCTGGTTTTCATGAGTGCTCTAGAGAATTAGCCAAATTCTCATGGAAACGGCCTCACTTCACACTCATATAGGTGATTTCCATCAAGTGTATTCTGCAGTTAATACACCAATATGGAAGTCATTAAAGGTTTTGAACATTTCCTCTCGTCATTGCAGTTTTGCACTATACACATCATAGGAGGGACAACAGAAAATAATAGTGCTCCATGATATCAACAAGTGATTTGTTATTACCCATATGAACCTAATTTATGTGATCGCCAATCACATAGGTTGGGTTACCACCACCGTTAATTTTACTCAATTGGCTAAGTCTCATTCCCCTCGATGTAAGATTAATTTATTTTCTTTAGTCAAGAAGACGCCAAAACTGGACTGCATGCATGCAATCCCTCAAAAATGGGTATATACTTTTTTACAGAAAATTAATAGGTCAAACTCATTTGACTCTTCAAAAATCATGATTTCATTTCTAAGCGCTTTATCACATAAATCAATCACCCCCACATTTGGTGAATATATATAAATACTACCATAATAATTATGATAGTTCTCAAAATTTTGAAGTGGCATAATAATGTCCACATTTTAGAGTAGTCTCTCAATTTGTTATAATTAACAAATAGACTATTTTCTCCAATTTATTTCATCAATGTCTAAAGACATTGGCTAATCATTTATTTCATCAATGTCTCAAGACATTGGCTAAATCTCCATCTTTGGAGAACACATGATTGGTTATCAATCTTTTAAAGATGATACTCAGCCAACTCAAATTTGGCGACCAAAGGAAGGCTTTCTAATGAGCCCAATAAGTGATCACGTCACGTATATATCAAAAAGATATTTCAAACTAAATTTAGAGACATATATAATAAATTTTACCAACACAACTTTAAATTTCAAATAGATATTTAGAGCATATATTAGAAGTCTTCCACATGTAAATTAAATTACCATAGCACTTAGTCATTATCATTTTAATGACAGGTATAAAGAAATGTCATAACCAATAATAAAATGTATATCTCATATATACATTGCATATGACAAGTATATTTAGAATACCAAACTAAATTTCACATGACAAATACTACATTATATCAATGACAATTGTCAATAATATTTATGAATTTAGTCATAAAAGTCAAGAGTCAATTCCGTTAACTATATATATATATATATAACATTTTAAATACTCATAATTGCAAATGCTATAAACAAATTCAATTTGGTCTCTAATCAAAATGTGATAATTCTTATACCAAGGTGAATGACTAAACTCATATTACAAGCCTATGCATGATATCAAGCAAAATATTTACCTTTTCCATAATCGATAATATATATTCCCCCACACATATTTTGCTTGTATATCACAAGTTATTAACAAAGTATATTAAATAGCTTTCACCTATTTACAAAATTGAAAACATTTTTAATAACAACAATTAAGAAAAGAACAATCACGTAAATGTTCATCTATGCAATTTGTAAATGCTATAAATAATTATAGTTTACTTTTCTTCATTTTTTTTGTTTTTTTGCCTAAAAGGATATAAAACCAGGTGTGCCTTTATTATAAGAACAAAGACATATTTTTATGTCAATATCTAATTTGAAGAGAGTTTAAGAAATATTTCTCTTCTCTCCATCTCCTACTAAAATGTAAGAGGATAACACACAAATTTTGTTTACACAAATATATATGGTAGTACCTTTGTCTACCACCCAGTCATTTATATTGGCCATTATACTTGGGAAATAAACACAACTTCAACTTCTTTGAAGTCATCTGCTTTAACCAAGATGACTAGCAGGACTTCCATTCCCAAAATCTCACTTTGCACAAAGGTGCAATTCCTGATTTGTCACCATAGGTCTCTTCCATCAAACAAATTATATCTTTGGTTCAATGCTCTCCAATTCTATCTTCATATCATTAGTCATGAATGTAGAAAAGACCCAACCAATTATTATAAGCAAAAATAAGGTAAATGAGCTTACCTGATATTGATGTGGCCATAATTGACCATCATTTATAAAAAATTAGTACTCCACCTTTTATGTCTAATATATATAGGAGTAGAGTCTAAGAAGTTGCCACATGCACTTGCAAATCAGATTATTTAAAGCATATAAATAAGACAACAAAATATATGAAACATAGGCATGATATACTAATTAGTAACGTGATATGCAACATCAATTTTATTCTCATTATAAATTTCACTTCAGTCTTGCCTAACAAGACTACACAAAACCAAGTTTGCCAAGAGGTAAATATTAATGTCAATGTCTCATTTGAGAATGGTTTTTCTTATCCAATAACAAAAAGAGTCACCAAGCTAAACTGCCACTGCTTCACATCTCTTACTAAGGTGTAGGAGGATAATCACTTATTCACATTGACCATCATGGGAAACTCTTTGAAGTCATCTGCTTTAACCACAAGGGTTCTTGGTGAAGCAGGATTGTCATTCCCAAAATCATTTTTGCATGTAGATGCAAAATTTCCTAGTTATTGAGACAATAATCTTTAAATATTGAGACTAATAATGTAGAATTTAGAAAATCAAATTCTTTTTTACCCTCATAAATAGCAACATCTTGGCTACTTATCATCCGACAAATCCCTCCCGCTGCATGCTCACCAGGATTGGCACGGGCTGCATCATCTACATTGAATTTTACAAAGCCAGCTTGGTGGTTGTCTCCAAGCTATTAATGCCATTTGTTTTGGAAATGCAAATGATGGAACCAATCTGTAATTTCTAAATTCACAATACCTTTAAATATCAAAACATTTGGATGTTGGCCACACAAATCCATCCTCAAAAATAGATTAATTACGCAAGTGGGACAAATAACATTTGACAAATTAGAATTATAGAAGTGTTAAATAAGATACATACCTGCTCCAGGTGTTCATGTTATAAACTGTGGGGTCATGAACTTTATCTTAATTTAACTTTTTCCAATTCTTGTCAAATAGAGTTCTTCATCAAGTGACATATAGAGCTAAGAATTACAACTAGAAATTGGAAAATCTGTTTGAGAAAAATACTTACGCATGAAACTTTACCACTTTATAAATGTTTAGGTCATATCCTCACTAAAACCGCAGATCAGTTTTGTCGCCCTAATGACTTTTGTCTGCAGGTTTATCCTGGAGCTCAACAGGTGTAAATAGTCTTGCCAACTTTGCTTCTGCAGATGTGAAAAAATTTTGCACCACTTTTGCCTCGTTGTTGATTTCTTGTTATGTTATCAGCTGCTCTCCTCTCCGCCATTTTTCTCTTCTTTGTTCCTGCCTCAGCGGTTTAGCTTCACTCAAATCCTCAACATTGCCTATCGAAACCTTAAATTTATTCAAACCCACTTTTGAATTTTAGTAAAATTATCATGTTCCTTATCCGTCCAGGTCCATGGCTTCCCTGAACCCAAAACAAAGTTCTTAGATGTTAATAATTTACAACAATTATATCATAAAATTGTAATACTAACACGGCTACAAATCAGGAAAAGAAGAATGGAAAGACAAGTTAAAGTAAATTAGGTACTGAAACATAAAAGTTTAACACCCAATAAAATAAGAAATAGAGCAAACCAAAATCTACGAGAAATAGAAATGTGAAGCGCAAAGAGCAAAAAATAAACAATTAAGAAGTAAATTATATATTAGAGAGAAAATTGGAAACACTGTAATTAGAACAAAGAGAGCCTTATCTTCAAAATCCCAAGACGTAATTGAAGCTTTCCAGAGGTAATTATCCTTTAGATTGTTGGAATATTTAGAATGAAACTAGCTTGAGTCGTGTAGGACACTGTTCTAAAGGATAATTTTCGGCTATTAATTAAATTCAGTTATCCCCAAGATTAAACAAGCTCTTCTCCGAATTCGGAGGATAACAGGAACCACAAGAAACAATAAAACCCAGCAAGAGGAAGAAAGGAGAGAATTCAGAAAGTAGAAAGAAGCTTTTCTAGAAGGTGTATTGATATGGAATGAGGGAAGGCTATTTATAACAGAGGGATAACATAGGTTACGGTTTTGGGTGAGTTATGAGGAGCCAAAAACATTAAGGACATTAAGATGGCTGTTCAAAACGGTTCAAACATTTAAGTGGGAGTTTGGAAAACGTTAATAGCATTCAAGGCAAAAATCGTTATATTTCAGGTAGAATAAATTCAAAGATATACCTTTGAAAACATGCTTTTCGCAACGACATTTAGCAACGACTAAAAAATGTCGTTGCGAATGTTGAGTATTGGCAGTCTTGTTTCTTGACAATGTGGGTCTTTGCCTTTTGAAATACTAGGACATATCTCATATAATCCAACATTAATTGGTGGAGTCGGATACAACAATCTTAAGTACATTGTAGGCTTTCTCAATCTCATTGCCCACTTAAGCTTTTAGAGATCTTAATTAATACTAAGATAAATTCGTTGCAGATGATGAGAGATTAAGGCATTTTCATCAAGGAGCACAGCTAGCCACCATGGCCAGTAACTGGCCACCAGCCCACCACCACCACTACCTCCTTGTTAACTGATCAATATCAAAAAATAATCGATCTAATAAGCTAATTTCTGTCAATTAAATAAAAGGAGAAGAAATAAAAAGAGCCATTGAAGCTTTTTAGTGGATTCAAATCTTCATGACCGTTTATATAATTTTATATTTGCAAGAAAGTTGATTATAAATTCGAATTAGTAGAATTTACTTATGCGATCTTTACATTATTTGACTTATATATTCTGATAAATTCCAATATGATATATATATATATATCTGTTTATATAGCTGCAATAAGGGATAATATTTGTAGAATCACTAACTATATATAGTATATGATAATGATAAGGGCAAGACACCAAAGGAATCTTACACATGAAATATATTAAACGATACAAACATATATAGTATTATTATTTATTGAAATAACTGCATCTTGATAAAGATACATTTATTATATCTTACATGATTCCAGTTCTTAGAGCAGGCACTTAACACTCAAAGCTTCTTGCAATAACTTGCAATTCGAGTATTAACTCAAATTGGCCTTTATTTATGTTAATACTATTGCTAAGAAAATTCATATTCTTAGCGTAGTCTAACCTTGATCATGAGGTTCTTTCAACAACAGTTACAGCAACATTTACTGCTGCTGCAGTCGTTACACTGCGAGCAGCCGTTACAGCAGGGTTTACAGCAGGTAGAAGAACATTCACCACCACTATTACCGCCTCCATTATTTGAACCCCATAAAGTATCAGGAACTCCAGCACCACCACCTTCTCCACCACCGCTACCACCTCCATGTTCTGCTATGGCTGTAGAGCCGCCGCCAGCACCACCACCTCCTCCACTAAGTCCAGTACGATTTGCATTAACATTGCCACTAACAATATCTCCGGTACCCGAGGAGTGATTAGAGGCTCCTTCGTTGAGACGGAGGTTAGCTCTAGTGGCGGAGCAGACACCTACAAAAAATAACACAAATAACACTGCACCAAAAAGCTTGTTAATGGCCATGTGAGTTTTTCGAATTAATTACTCACACAACCTTGGATGCATTTGAATGCAAGTGAAGGCGGGGTATATATAGGGAATCAGTTGGAACTCAAGAACCAAACGAGGGTCCCTACCGCCACAAAGTGGTCCAGTCGGCGGTATGTCACAAGTTTAAACTCACATTTGTTTTAAGTAACACTCATTTCCACACGTAAATTAGACGATCCAATTATATATATCATGGTGTTCTCAAAATAAGCAAAGCATTTAGGGTTATCTTTCCCATACTCAACTGCTTGAAAATTTTGATGTAATAAAAATAATCTCATCATTACAACATGTTGAAAATCATAATGGCATAGTGGAAATAATCATACCATTTTCTTAATTTTTTCTTCAATATTTCAAAATAAGAAATGAATACAAATATACAATCTTTTCTAATTAATGTGAACTTACATAATCTAATTATCAAATTTGGAACCATCATCATCATCATCATTATTATATATACTAAATAGTATTTGAAAGACCCAGGAAATTTACCAAAGGCCCCTTTTGAAGATCGATAAGGACCCTCAATTTGAACTTTTTTTGTCCTTTTTTGTCTTTTCTCACTTGCCAAATTACTAAGAAGACCCTAGGTTAGTTTATAGTCAGTTCTTGCCCTTGAGCCTTTTTTTGTAATTATCCTTTCCTTTCACATAAGTGTTATAATAAATCATATCCCTCTTAATTATCTAGAATTGTAACCTCTTTACTTAATTATTCTACGAAATAAATAATATTTTCTTTTAAGTTAGAACAAAGTTGTTAGATAAGATAGCTAAGGATCAGGATTTGAGTTGAGTATTTCTTAATTTACAAAGAATTTTTCTACGATTTGAGTTGACTATTTCTTAATTTACATAGAATTTTCAAGACTTAGTTAAGGCCTATGTTGTGTGGGAACCCTTTTTAACGATGTCTTTTAATGCTATTCAACCCATGAATTACAATTTAGAATTGTAACATTAGTGGGTTAGCAGCATAAACGTTTAAAAAGCTCTGATATAAAATTTTTAAGTAAAAATTAAAGCTAATCCTATACTGATGATATGATCAGTCCATTATAGACAAGACTGTTTTCAGAATACAAATGGACTTATTGGCCAGCCCAAAAACATAACAAATAGGTTTTATTTTAATTTGATAACTAAATCAAAGATGGTTAATCATCAAGTTTTGTTTTCAATAATGTTAACAGCCTAAGATGCAATTTGTGAATTCTTAAGAGACCACAAACCATTTGTTTCCAGTGATGCAATGTCTTATCAAACAACTAATAATAATTTCTAAATGTCTTCAAAATAGCAAAAAAAAAAATGGGTTACAACAACAAAATAATAATTGAAGACCAAAGAAGAACTATTGCCGTCTAATTAATATTTTGAAGAACCTTTTAACTTTATCTATTTTTAACATTTAATTTACATTAAAAAAATGTCCATATGAAGAAGAGAGTAAACTTAGTTTTTGTTTAAGTGATACACACTTTAGAGGAGGATGCAAAATTGAAGCTATTGCACATATCCATGTACAAACTATTTACTATTTATTGCTAACTTTAGGGCATATGCTCAATGTTAATAGTATAGCCTTTTAAAATGCAACACATTTAAAATCATAATATTTTCGAATTTTCCTACGCATCAAACAATTTAATTCGAATAGGAAATTATTCAAAGAAGTAGATTTCTGAACGCCCGATGCGCCAGCGCGGGCCGATCCACTTGTTGTTATTATTATTGTTATTATTATTGTTATTATTATTGCTGAAAAATGGAATTCCCTGATATATAAATTGGTAATGAATATTGGTAAAGTCTTGATGCGCAGGAGAATAATTCATTTCAAGTAGGGTTCAAATTATAAAAACAACTATTTAATTTAAATTTTCATTCTTGGCCCCTACAAGAAACAAAAATAATTGATTTTTATGAACATTTAAGGGAAAAGAGGTGATTATGTACAAAAAAAAAAGGGAAAAGAGGTGATCATGCCCTGCTTCAGCTTAGAAACAACTCTGTTTCAGAGTCGGATTTTCCCCTGGCCCGCTATACCTATACCCAATGGGTCGGAATTACTGGATCTCGATTCCGAAAATTAGAATCCACTACGGGCTCTGTTTGGTTTGCAAAAACAACTTCTAGAAAATATTTTGGCCTAATGCCAAATTTGCGCTTTGAACTTTGCAAATTGACCCTAACCACTTTATTTATGGAGTAAAAATTGACCCGCGTTATCAATGTGGGTTGGATGAAGTGGCAAACGATTAGTTCCATCTTAAGTTAGGTTCGAGACCTTGCATATACAACTACTCATTGCTAGACTTATCCATCAAACCTAGGAGCACGACTCGGGTTGGGTGGGAAACCAAAAAAAAAAAATTTGACCTACATTTTCCACTGAATTTGCAAAACTGGTCCAATCTTACCTAATCAGTTACTTAAACCCAAGGGGGGGGGGTTTGGTTCACGGAATCTGAGATTACCTTCGGGAATAAGATATTACCGAATTAGATTCCGGTGCTCACAATACCGTAATATCAACCAAATATTGTTTGGTTCAGATTACCGTAAAATGAGATGCACCTATTTGGTTGGGGGGAATGTTTTCCATACAAAATGGTTAGATTACACAATTATCCTCGCTTGAATCAAAACTAAAAAAAATTGTCTAAGGCGCAACATAGACATTATAAACAACCCAACATTAAATTGGCAGCCAATAATACCTAAAATCAATTTCTAGCATCAATTCAGTGCCAAAATTAGCATTCACCACAATTACAAAATTCAATATGTAATCCCAATCTGCATATAGTCACACTCAAAACAATCAAAATCCAATATAACAACAATGCCCTTTAATCAATTACAATAATTCTCTCATTTATATCAAAACTCAGTGCTTAATTAGGAAAGCGAAAAGCGAAATGATAAGAGAGAATGCAACAAAAACTCCTCTAATAGGAAGAGAGAAAGCAGTTCCGGTGTCCATCGACGGTGCTGGCGCAGGCGCCAAGCCAACATCTTGGGCGGAAACTGTTGTTGTAGCCTTCGAAATTACCAAGGCAACAAAAACGGCCCCCATGGTCTTGGAGATGCTACCTTGTGCCATTCTTAAATTTGTCAACAAAAAAAAAAGGTAAAAATACTAGAAATTTATATGAAACTGAAGAGAAGCTTAAGGGACGATGGATATTGGTGAGACGAAGATGAATTGA
This sequence comes from Corchorus olitorius, assembly GCA_001974825.2. Taxonomy (NCBI): domain Eukaryota; kingdom Viridiplantae; phylum Streptophyta; class Magnoliopsida; order Malvales; family Malvaceae; genus Corchorus; species Corchorus olitorius. Next base: position 25,173 of record AWUE01016277.1, on the reverse strand, counting down.
GGTTTGGATGTTTATATAGGGTTGTGATTTAAGATGAAATCGTTAAAAACAAAGAAAATAGATGAATTCGATAAAAAAAATTGATGAACAGAGATGAGAGTAGAGAGGAGAGGACGGCTACCTAGGGTTTATATCTGAAAATATAAAGAGAAATGTGATATTTTTTCTTTTATTTAGGGCTTGGTAGGTTTGTAATTTTAGGCAAAATGGAGGGCATGGTCGTCTAAGAGGGTTAAAAGCTGAGGGCAAAAGAGAGAAAAACAAACACATTCCTTCGGAATCTCAGATAACTTAAGAGTTTCGTAGTATCAAATTCCTAGGAATATATACCCAAAATCTGACGTGGCAGTAATCCAACATTCCCCCAAAATGTTTTAAACCCTTGAACCAAATATGTTAATATAACATTCCAAAAGCTACATTCCTGGAATGATCTGATAAAGTCAAACCAAACCTCCCTAAATAGTATTACTGAGTGGCATTTCCACATTAACTTTGAGTGTGCTCCACATATATATAAGAAATTTTTTTTAAAATTTGGAAAAATCAATGAAACCCAATTTACCCATAAAAATTGATCAATATGATAAAATTGGTCTGTCCACTATTTCAGTGGGCCCCACATATATTTTTTTAAAGAAAAAAAAATTCTAAATTTTTAAAATTTAGAAAAATCAATGAAACCTTATTTGTGCCTAAATCTGTCTCGATTTTCCCTTTCATTTTAAAATTTAAAAACTTAGTGCAAATTGGGTTTCATTAATTTTTCTAAATTTTTAAAAACTTATATTTTTAAAAAAATTTAGAAAAAAAAAATATGTTTCTAAATTTTTAAAAACAGATTTTTTTTAAAAAAAAATCTTATTTTCTTATAATACATATGGGCCCACTTTTTAAAAGATAATAAATACTTGCGTGCTCCCTTGGCTATGACTTATGAACTACTTACGAGTAAAAATCCTCTCCCCCTCATATTTTGTACCCCACTGTATCTCATCCACCAAATAATGACATGTGTCTTTTTTCAGTTTTTAATGTTATTCCTTGTTTGCCTAATTAAATTAAATTTTATATTTTCATTCTAAAACCCTATGAGAAATTAATTAAAATTTAAGACTAATTAAATTTTATATTTTCATTCTAAAACCCTATCAGAAATGAATTAAAATTTAAGACTAACCCTTATATATAATTATTTGTTGTTAATTTAGGGTTAAACCTGGTTTTAATTGCGATTTTTACTATTTGTTAAAACTCGAAAACAAATAAGGTATAATACTAGGGACACGTGACATAATTTGGTGGATGAGACACGATGGGGAAAAAAATGGGAGAAGAGGATTTTAATTCACTACTTACTCCAATAATATAAGCAGAATTTATTGACGTAAAAGTATATATACGATACTGTTCCATTACATTAATTACTCCAATATAAGCAGAATTGGGAGAAAAGAAGGAAGAATTAACGTAAAAGATTTTGTTCAACAGGAACTATAACTGGAGATCAATCATATGCATAGACCATTTATGAATTCAAAAACATCATCTTACTTACTCCACTTTAGAGTTGCGTTCTGATGATTGGAATAATATTCTTTAATTTCTTGCATGCGCTGGAATATGGGACCAGTCTACGTCTGTCCAATGAATCCAATCCAACCACTATGGAATTTTAGAGCAAATTAATGCTTCAGCTATTATATTAACTACTCTCACTTCTACATGACGAAGTTTTGAACCACAAAGGAAAAGCATAATATTGCTTCCTAGGAAAACCAGCTAATCATGAAAATGAGAATTACTTCACAACAGAAAAGAACAAAGTAACACAAGAACTATAGCCAGGCAATATTCAAATCCTCGACTCTAGCAAGAATGCATGTTAAATAATTAATTATTAATATTAGATTATACTATATAACTAGAATCACTAACTAGAAGATATATATTAAACGATACAAACCTATATTTGTTTATTGAAATGACTGCGCGCAGCTTGATAAAGATACATTTATTATATACGTACATGATCCCAGTTCTAAGAGCAGCCACTTAACATTCAAAGTTTATTGCAATTTGAGTATTATCTGACTCAAATTGTTCTTTATTTTATGTTATTACTAGTGCTAATTAAGAAGATTCATACTTAGGGTAGTGTAACATTGACGAGGTACTTTCAATTACCACACTTGTCGCATTTACACTTTCCGCATTCACAATTCTTGCAATCACAGCAATCACACTTCTTGCAATCACAGCAATCACACTTCTTGCAGTCACAGCAATCAGACTTCTTGCATTCACAGCAAGCACACTTCTCGCAATCACGGCATTCACACTTGCAATCACAGCAATTAGACTTCTTGCAACCACAGCATTCAGACTTCTCGCAATCACAGCAGCATTCAGACTTCTTGCAATCACAGCCGCTGTTAGAGCCGCTGTCAGTAGTACTAGTAGCTCCAATATCTGATCCTCCAGGTTGATTTACACTGCCAAAGAAAGTATCATGAGTACCTTCAGCACCAACACCACTACCACCTCCTTGTTCTATGGCTCCAAAGCCCCTACCGGAACCACCACCTCCACTACCATTTGCACCAACCTTGCCACTAATATCTCCGGTAACCGAGGAGTTTTCAGAAGCTCCTTCATTGGAACCGAGGATAACCCTAGTAGTGGCGGAGCAGACACCTACAAATAGTAACACAGATAACACTGCACCAAATAGCTTATTTATGGCCATGTGAGCTTTTCGAATAAATTACTCACACAACCTTGGATGCTTTTGAATGCAACTGAAGGCGGGCTATATATAGGGAATTGGTTGGAACTTGGAACTCAAGAACCAAACGAGGGTCCCCACCGCCACAAATAGTCCAGTCAGTGTGGTATGGCACAAGTTTAAACTCACATTTGTTTAAAGTAACAGTCATTCCCACACGTAAATTAGACAATCCAATTATATCAGCTGTCATGGTGTTCTAAAAATTAGCAAAGCATTTAGGATTCTCTTCCCATACACAACCGCTCGAAATTTTTGATGTGTTAAGTATACCCAATTGTCTAACTTAAAGGCTTAAGGGTCGTCGAACGGCCTTGGATAAAGCTTCGCCACACGCTTCAAGTATATTTCGGATAAATATGCGACCCATGACTTGGAACCTGACACGTGAGAAGATGCCATAGGGGGATATGATATCTTCTTACTAGAGCTCTCTATAATTACTTCGACTGTTACTCCATCATTACCCTTTGGAAGGCTTACTTACGAGTGCTAACACGGGACATTCCAACCACTTAGATGTTGATTATCTTACTCTTGACAAAGGGATTGGATGTACGATCCAGGGTTCTAGTCCAGTTGTTGAGTTATTAGACATCAATGAAAAAATCCCATCATTACAACATGTTGAAAAATGAAAATTAGAATGGCATAGAGGAAATAATAATAATGATATATTTTCTTCATTTTTCTTCAACTTTCATCAATATTACAAAGCAGGAAACGAATACAATATTTTCTAAATCAATATGAAATTACATGATCGAATTATGAAATCTGGAACCATTAAATAATTGGAAGAAACTTGGCTGAAAAATGGCATTCCTTAATATATAAATTGGTAATGCATATTGGTAAAGTCTCGATGCGTAGGGGAATGATTCATTTTAAGTATAAAAACAAAGTATTTAATTTGGATTTTCGTTATCGGCCCCAACAAGAAACGAAAAATGGATTTTCATGAACATGGAAGAGAAGAGGTGGTGATCAAGCCCAGCTTCAGCTTAGAGACTCTTTTGTTAGGAGATGGATTTTCCTCCTGGCCCGCTACTTTGAATACCCAATGGGCTACCATTACTGGATCTGGACTTTAGAGGATCCACTACATTTATTAAAAGCCTGCAAATGCAATTAACATCTTTTCTCTTCGGTAAAAGTACACAAATTGTCCCTGAAGTGAGCCCGAATGTGTATTTTGGTCCCTGAAGTAGAATTTTGTTAAATTGAGTCCCTAAAGTGAAGGGTTAGGATTAATTAGGTCCTTCCATCAATTGCATTGTCAATTTCGCTGACGTGACACTGACGCAATTAACTTTACTGACTGTTGCTGAGGTGGACTGTCACGTCATCTTTTTTGATTAAAAATTAATTTTTTAAAAATATTTTTTTTGAAAAAAAAAATTATTATTTGTTTTTCGGCTTTTTTTTTCTTTTTTTCAAAAAATTTCAAGAAAAGTATTTTTATCAAAAAAATGATTTTCGGTTTTTAAATAAAAATTAAAAAGGGAAAAGACAAAAAAAATGAAATTTGATTATTTTTCTCTTCATTTTTTTTCCATTTTTCATTTTTTTCAAAAAAAATTCAAAAAATTTGGATCAAAAAATTTAAAAAAAAAGAAACTGAATTTGAAATTTTTTTTTCATGTTTTTTCATAAAGAAGTTCAAAAAAATAAAAAAAATAAAAACTTTTTTATTAAAAAATCAAAAACTAAAAACCGAAATATGTTTTTTTTAGTTTAAAAATAATTTTTTTCAAATTTTTTTTAAAGAATTTTTTTTGAAAAAAATATTTTTTAAATAAGAAAAAGTGATGTGGCAGTCCATCTAACTGCCACCGTCAGAAAGTTAACAGCGACAGTGCCCTGTCATTGAATTTGACGGTGCAATTGATGAAAGGATCCAATTGTTTCTATCCCTTCACTTTAGGGACTCAATTGAACAAACTTTCACTTCAGGGACCAAAATACACATTCAACTCACTTTAAGGACCATTTCTATACTTTTACCTTTCTCTTCTTTGTTTGTTTATGCTTGCTTTCAATCAAATAAGCTTCCTCTATATATATATATATATATAGAGGGATTTTGATTCTGGTCAAATTAATTAATGATGAAGATGTGTTGTTAAAGACTTTTGATTTTGAAAATGTCAAAATGAGTTCTTGTATAAAACTATAAATTCCGATATACATTGCTTGTTTGAAATACATGAATTGAAATTGATGTTAAGACTCGTAAGATCATAATCCACTGTAAGTGTTTATACTCCCTAGACTATAGTTGCAATATTGTTTTTAAGGAAAAATAAATAACTTTCTTTTTTTTTTAGGAAAAAATAAATAACTTTCATTCATACTAGATATTATTCATGTGCATTCGCATCAGTTTTTTTTTTTTAATTTCAATAGTTACACAAAGAATTTTAATTTTAAATCGTGAGAGACAAAAGGATTTTTAATTTTGGAATGTAAGAAAACCTTTGTTAAGGGTCAAATCTGGGATAGCTAAAACCCATTCAATCACAAAAATCTCAATTCTTTACCATAGCCAAAAAATACTAAAAATACCCTATTTTTCCATTTTCACAAAATATCCCATAAAATACTATATTATTTTACACATACAAAGACCTACATTTGACCCACATAAATAAGAGAGACCCAATACATCACACACACACACACACACACACACACACAAATTGGCCCAAAAGGGCCCAACACACCTTTTCTTCCGTAAATAGCCTAGTAGCCCACTAACAAAAACACAAGCCCATACAGCCATAACACAGCACTAAGAATATCACGTGGCAACGAATGTCTCCACCACCACGTTGCATGCCAGAAGCATCTGCAGTGCCATTTAAGGTGAAGCTGCAAATACCACAGTAAAGGTTCCATAAAAAATGCTTGTCAAAGGGAGTAATACTTATATCTTATTCAAACTTTCAAACTCATTTACATCTTCAAACTTGATCATGGCAATACAACACACTAATTATTGCTAATTCATAGAACTCAAAACGTGGACCAAGCCCACGGCGTGAAAACATTGTGGAAGTATGGCTTGGAAGATGGGAATCTTGCCAGATGCTATTTTTGGGAAGGACAGCCTTGCTTGGAAGTTGCTCTCAAACTCAAAAATAGAATCCATGGTGGTAAAGGGAAAGAATCTCACACACAACATCGACTTGCTCAGCAGCTGGGGAATCTCAACATATTCAAGAAGCTAGATGAACTTGGCAACGAAGTGGACTTATGACCCCGAAAGGCAATACAAATTCATAAACGTAGAAAACACCATCGTTCTTACACCCAATTCGGAAGATCCCATGGCAGAGTTGGTGGAGTTTCAGCGGGAATCGTGGCTGTGGTAAATGGCATTATCCCACAAAATGAGGTCTATAAATAATCGAGATCTTCACTTCTACAAGGGGGAACCATTTTTTTTGAAAATTACAAGGATCATCAAGAATTAGTCTATGTTCTTCTTTCCACTTCAAAGTCACAGTAGCTTAGAAACAAGCCCTGCTTGAACATTCAAGGGAAGAGGTGATCAAGCCCTGCTTCAGCTTGAAAACAACTCTGTTTCAGAGTCAGATTTTCCCCTGGCCCGCTATGCCTATACCTATACCCAGTGGGCCGAGATTAATGGATCTCATCCCGAAAATTGGTAAAAGTACAAAACTGGTCCCTCAAGTTGAGCGAAACTAGCATTTTGGTCCCCTAAGTGAAAAAATATGTAATTCGATCTCTCAAGTGGAGATAACCGGGCAATCAGGACCTTTTTGTTAATGTGCCGTTAAACCGTCCGATGTGGCAATGACGCCGTCAAATATGCTGGTGTGTCATCTGCCACATCATATTTTTTATAAAAATAATATTTTAAAAAATATATATATTTTAAAAAAATTAGGTGAGGGACCTAATTGCTTAATTAACTCAACTTCAGGGACTCAATTGCTCACTAAGTTTACTTCAGAGACCCATTTGCATATTTGCCCCAAATTTTTTTGTTTTTTGAATACAAAATAAAAAAAATCATTTTTTCTTTTTTTCTGTTTTTTTAAATAACCATTTTTTACTTTTTTTTGAAAAAAAATAAAAGAAAGAAGAAAATGAATTTTTAAATTTTGATACTATCTCTTTTAATTTTGTTTAAAAGATGACAAATATTTTAGCCCATAAATTGCCAAATCTGAGTGTAGATTGGGTGACCAAAGGGTGTGGTTGGGTTATTTACCCTTTCATATTTGTAATCCAACTCCTTAATTAATGAAAAGGTAGCTCGTTTAAACTAAAAAAAAAACGAATATATAGTAAATCAAACAAATCAAATTATTTTTTCATTGGTTAGATTACAAAAAGATTTTATAACTTTGATAATTACTATCTTTTTGTTTAGGTTGTGAGTGTTTTTTTTTAAGAAAAAAAAATTGTGGTTGTTTTATAAATTTTTTTTGAGCAAAATATATATGAAATTTCATTAATGTCAAACATCCGGATTACAAACGGGTAGAGATTCTCCACTCCAAACATAATTCAACCCAATGGCACAATCCAAATGGGCTAAATCATGAGCAAACCTATTGGCTAATCTACTTACATAACTAAAAGAACAAACATTAAACAAATCTTGGAGCTCTTTAATCTGACTAATCAAAGTCCCTCCTTCCCAAAATGAAGAATGCCCCTTATTTATTTTTGTAACTGTCAGCGTCGAATCACATTCAACTTCGCAATGCAGCAACCCATGCATATAAGCTAGTAACAATCCAAACCTCACCGCATAAACTTCAGCATATAACACATCTGGAACATGATCAATTCTTGTCGTCGCAGCCACCATAACCTGACCTTGATGATCTCAAATCACTGCACCTAGACCGGTTATCTTGCTCTGCATATTAAATGCAGCATCTGTGTTCACCTTAACCAGACCAAATCTCGGCGCTTGCCACCTAGGAACAACCCGGTAGGAGGAGTCTCCCAAACCCCGACTATTTGAAAACTCCATTTCACTAACCAATCTCGCCGCCGAGGTACATAGAGAGGCGGGTAGTCTACACACTTGTTCATGTAAAGCCTTATTTCGATTAGCCCATATCAACCACAAAACAAAGCAAACTAGCTCCACAGATCCCAATTGCTTCGCTTTTTGAAAACAGTGTTCCCAAAAATCATCAGAATTTAACCAAGTATTCAAGTAACCCAATAGCCAAGGACAAGATAAACTCCAAACCATCCGACTAAATGGACATTCAAAGAAAATATGAAAAAGAGAATTTTCATGCCCAAAACACACATCACATGTAATAGTCAAAGGAACCCCTCTTTGCTGCAACAAACACTTAGCAGGTAAAATACCTGAAACTAACCGCCATATGAAGTATTTCACCTTGGGCATCACTATAGACCCCCAGATAATCTGCCATTTACTAGACCTCTCCGCCACAACGACATCTTCTTTCTCCAAAATCTTCCTTGCCATATGATAACCACTTTTCACCGTATAAGTACCATTCATCGTGCTACTCCAGATCAATTTATCTTTGGTTACAGAATAATGTACATGGATAGACAAGATTCGCTGCACATATTCATCCACAAATAATTCACCAATTAGATCCACATCCCATTGACCATTTGTATCAAATAGGACGCTGACCGAATGATTTTGACACACTATACCAGGCCGCGACTGCGGTCGAAATGAAGGAGGATGATTCACCCATTTATCCCTCGACATGTCAACATTAACGCCATTACCGATTCGCCACAAACAACCTTCACGAAGAACATCTCTGCCCGCCAACAAGCTACGCCATACAAAACAAGGATTTGAACCCAACGTGGCTTGCATAAACGAACCCTTTCTAAAGTACTTAGCTTTAAGAATTTTATGACAAAGTGATTCCTCATTCTGAATTAAACGCCAACATTGCTTTGCCAATAAAGCAAGATTAAAAGCTTCAAAATCTCTAAAGCCTAATCCCCCATCCAGTTTCGAAATACATAAATCATCCCATGCCTTCCAATGAATTCTTCTTTTATTTTCACTACCACCCCACCAAAACTTTGCAATGATCTGATTCAATTCCCGGACAAAAGTCTTTGGAAACTTAAAGCAGCTCATCAAATAAGTGGGAATGGCTTGTGCTACTGCTTGTATCATTACTGCTCTTCCCGCAATGGAAAGCAATTTCCCTCTCCATCCCTGGATCCACTGCCAAAGCCTATCTTTCAACAATTGCAGCTCAATCTTCTTATTTCTCCCTATCATAATTGGCATTCCCAAGTACTTGTCCCTTGTTAAAACCTTCTGAACCCCTAATGTCCGCATAATCAAATCTCGTAAACAAACATGAGTATTACTACTGAACAACACTGCAGATTTTTCAATATTAATCTGCTGTCCCGAAGCCAACTCAAATTTTCGAAGCAACTCAAGAATAGCTTCACATTCATCTACAGATGCTCTCAAAAAGAGGAGGCTGGTCATCAGCAAATAATAAATGCGAAACCTTTGGTGCATATCTAGCAATCGAAACTCCATGAATGTCCCCAATTTGTTCTACGTGCTGTAATAAACTCGAAAATCCCTCCATGCAAAACAAAAATAGATATGGAGACAATGGATCTCCCTGTCTGATTCCTCTACTTGGGACAATTGTAAATGATTGCTTTCCATTAACCTGAACCGAATATGTAACTGTACGAATACAGGTCATAGTTAAAGAAATCCAATGATTAGAAAAACCCAATCTCCTCATTACTTCTTCAAGAAAAACCCATTCAACCCGATCATAGGCCTTACTCAAATCTAATTTTAATGCCATATGCCTCTTTCCTCCACTCCGCTTGTTCTTCATATAATGTATAGTCTCATAAGCAATCATCGAGCTATCAAAAATTTGTCTTCCTGGGACGAATGCACTTTGATTTTGCCCAATAATTTGAGGCAAGACAATCCTCAAGCGATTTTCCATAACCTTGGAAATAATCTTAAAAATTACATTGCACAAACTAATGGGCCTAAAATCATTTGCTGAACATGGGTTTGAAACCTTCGGAACAAGCACGATATTAGTATGATTTATATCCGGCAATTGCTCCCCTTGATTAAGAAAAGCCAGAATCGAATTAGTCACTTTGGCTCCCACTATATTCCAAAACTTTTGGAAAAAGAAAGGTGTCATTCCATCCGGGCCTGGTGCTTTATTCGGACCCATTTGAAAAGCCGCATCACGAACTTCCTCAGAGCTAAATGGCTGGTCCAAAATTTCATTCATCAAAATTATAACTCTCGGCTCAATCAAAGACACAACATAAATCTACATCATCACTGGTCGGGCATGAAGAGCTAAAAATAGCTTGAAAGTAATCATTTAAAATTCCGCCAATATCATCGGCCTCCGTATACCAAGCACCTTGATCATCTTGGATGGCATTAATAACATTCCTCCTATGTCGCCTATTTGCAGCAGCATGGAATACTCTCGAGTTACGATCACCTTCCCGTAACCAATTTAATTTAGCCCTCTGCCTCCACATAACTTCTTCCCTATCATATAACTCATTGAGTACATCTAAGCAAGCATGCAAATGATTCGAATCTGCTCCAGATTGCACCTCTTTATAAAGCTGCTCCAATTCTTTATTCTTACGTGAAATACTATATCTAATATTACCAAATACTTCCTTATCCCAAGTCACCAAATTATTTGCACAATTAGAAATACAATCCTTAATTCCCAAATTAACTTCCTTATTCCAACCAACATCAATAATAGAATGAATATCAGGATGTAAGGCCCACATATTTTCAAATCTAAAATGTCTACCTCTACAATTATTAAAAGCAGGCTTGTCTAAAATATTTACAAGCAGAGGCAAATGATCAGAAACTGATGTACATAAATGCTTCACAAATGAATGACTAAAACGGCTTACCCACTCCTCATTAACCAAGCACCGATCGAGCTTCTCAAAATAAGTCTCATCTCCTACTTTCCTCGACCAAGTCATGCTCGGCCCTTTAATAGGCAGCTCCCGAAAGTCACAATACTCCACTGCATCACGAAACAAATCCATTTGTCTTTGAGAGCGTAACGCCCCTCCAATATTTTCTTCATTAGATAGAAGCTCGTTAAAGTCTCCAGAGCACATCTATGGTAGCTCCGATCTACTAGCTAATAGTCTTAATAAATCCCATGACTCATGCCTCCTACTAGTTTCAGGCCTACCATAAAAGCCCGTAAACCGCCATTTTTCCTCAGATAAATCACCAATCTGAGCATCAATATGAGATAAAGAAAAAGAAAGAATAGAAACAGAAACACAATTTAACCAGAGTAAGGCTAAACCACCCGCTCTACCAATACTACTAACTGCTAAACAAGAATCATAACCCAGAAAACATCTAATCCATTCCATTTCATTGGCACTCCTCTTTGTTCAGATAAAAACAAGAGTTGTGGCTTATTACAATTCACTAGATTACGTAACACATGAACTGACCGAAGGCCACCCAGCCCTCGGCAGTTCCAAATTAAACAATTCATGGCCCTTGGCAGGGATGACTCCCCTTGGTCATCCCCGCCATTACAAAATCAAATTCCCTTCCCGTACCCTCCCCTCCAGGCCCAACCACATTAGCAGCAACATCCAAAGCACCAGAAGTATCTCCCAAAATCGCAGCATCCCTCCCAAGCTCCTTCTCCACCGCACCAGATGCGATATCAGTTTCCTTCTCTCTTGAACGTTTAGATCCCATAGTATCCGAATCCAACACCTCATGGCCCTGACCTCTACTTCCTACCAGCTTTGAAATTGGTTTGAGGTCCTAGGAAATCAAACGAGTATCTTGTTGTGACCCTAGCTTGCTTCCTCCACTTACGCACAGAGCGAGATGTTGAAGATGATCCTGAGCCAAAAACAAAAGGCTCTGTCGAACCCTCTTTATTTTGCAGCAATTGATTTTTACCAAATGGGCTTGGTAAATAAAGCTCACCAACCTCCTGCCTATTCCCCTTCAATCTTTTGCCTGGCTGCAGCCCACCTTGCTGAGTCGAACCCAAGCCAAAAATAGGCCCAAGTCCAGGGATATTACCATAAATCGGATCATCCGATTTGGGCATGCTAAACTCACCGTATTGGAGTCCATTATCCACATGATTATCACCCACACCCTCAGGGAAATTGTTATCCCCTCCAATAATCTCGATAACCTCTTTCCCACGTTCCGAAACAGCCGCCCTCCCTCTCAATCCTCCATTAGACTCGGTCTCGCCAACCTTCTCTTTACCCTTTAACCGATTAAAAGTTAGTTTCGAAACTACCTCCCTCTCTCCCGAGGATTGCTCCGCCAACCTCGCACCAGACTTGGAGACTAAGTCAATCACTCTTCCCTCTGCCTGCAACACACGCGCCGCTTCTCTGCCCCCTTAGCAAAAGACTGTCTACATGATTTCTGAATGCTCCCCGCGCCCTGCAATTGAAACGTTGAAGTATCCATGGTTCGAGAGACCGAACCACCCCCTCCTGCTACCAGACCCCTGTCGAAGAGAACCCCCATTAAAACGAGTTTTGGAACCAATTGGAGGACCAGTAGAACAGCCTCGATTCCCTTCTCCTGCTTCATCCCGAACAGCCTTGTAAATCGGAGGCTCATCTTTCAATTTCCCCGTGAAGCGCTTGATAACAAATCCTTGAGCTTTCCTCATTTCCACAGCTTCCGGACAATCATCCTGATGATGATCAACTCTGCCGCACACATAACAATAGTCCGGCATTCTATCAATCCGAAACTCAACCTCAACATCTCCATTAGGCGTCTCAACTGTGAGGTCCTCAGTGAAAGGTTTCAGAAGATCAATCTCCACTCTAAGCCTCAAACACCGACCCCAATTATCATCAATGTCGAGAACACTACCCAAGCTCTCACCAATGGCTAACCCAACCATTTCATTCATCATCTTAACATGGAAGTCCATAAACACGAACCCAATAATCACAAAATTTGAAATCGATCGATTCTGGCTCTTGAATCCCATCGTAATCTCGAAGAACCAATAAGCATCGATGAAACAGCCATGGTTGTGAAACCAAGACTCTGTCCTTCTCCAGAGCATCCTTAAATTGAAATAAGAACAATCATTCTCCAATTTCCTTCACCTCCATTGTACTCTCCAGTTTCCACGCCTGAGCAAACACCCTCCTCATGCCTTCAGCATTAGCCTGCTTCTTGGAAAAGTATTTTCCAATCAACAAGTGCCAACTATCAGCTCCCTCAGCACCCTCGATCCATTCTTTTTCAATCACCACTTTTGGTTTGTCTCCCTCCTGGAGTGACAAATTGGAGCATAATTGAGACAACGATCTAGCCATATCAGGAAGTAATAGAAACCACCGCAGAAAATTGAAGGCAAATTGATCAGAAATTGTGAAAACAAACAGATATAGAAAAAAGGCAGAGGTTGTAAATAAAAAAGAAAAGCCATCCTGCTTTTGAATTTGAATTTCAAAGTTTGGATTAGGATCACAAAGAATAATCAAATCCTCAAGATTTTGTACCATTAAATCCAAGGAAATAAATCTGTATTGGAACAGAAGATTATCACCACTAGGGAGTCCTAGGGGAGGAGGAAAGAAAAACAGTTTCCATTTTTATAAATTAACTATTATTAAGTAAAGCATTATGAAATGGACTGATTAAAGCAAGAAACAGTCAGGGAAGAGAAACTTGATATAATTGATTAAGATATACTAAATATTGTCAATTAGATCATTTATAAATCTATTGTTGTTACTATTTAATATATTAATAATCATATTCACCATGAGTTTTGGAAAAGAAAAAAATGATTTAAAAAACAGAGAAAATGAGTTTTTTTATTTTTATTAAAAAAAACCAAAAATTAGGGGCAAATGTGCAAAAGGTTCCCTGAAATGAACTTAATGAGCAATTGAGTCCCTGAAGTGAAGTTAATTGAGCAATTGGGTCCCTGATTATTTTTTTAAAAAATATATATATATATATATTTAAAAATATTAATTAATCAAAAAATATGACGTGGCAGTTGACACATCAACATATTTGACGGCGTTACTGCCACGTTGGACGTTTAACGGCACATTGGACGGCCACTAATGAAAAGGACCTGATTGCCCGGTTATCTCCGCTTGATGAACCGAATTACATATTTTTTCACTTTGAAGAGCAAAATGCTAGTTTCGCTCCACTTGAGGGACCAATTCTGTACTTTTACCTTTTTAGGATCCACTACGAGCTCTGTTTGGTTTGCAAAAACAACTTCTAGAAAATATTTTGGCCTAATGCCAAATTTGCGCTTTTAAAACTTTGCAAATTGACCCTAAACACTTTATCCATGTAGTAAAAGTTGCCTCACATTTTCTACTGAATATACGAAATTGGTCCAATCTTATCCAATTCCTTACTTAGACCCAAATAGTATTACTGAGTGGCATGTCCATATTAACTTTTAGTAGGCTTCACATATTTTTTTAAAAAAATTTAAAAAATCAATAAAACCCAATCTACCCATAAAAATTGATTAATATGATAAAAGGGAAAATATTTGAGCCCTGACAGGGTATGAGAGCCATACACTGTCAGGCAACCAGAACATGACACCTCATAAAAAACCAAGAGCAAACTTTCATAGGCCCTTTTCTATAAACTAGTAATCTGCCACATGCTACGCACGTGGATCATAAATTTAAGTACAAAATATTTATGTTTAAAAAATTAATTAAGTAAAAATGAAATAATATAAAAAATTCTTGCAACAAAAATTTAAGTAAATAAAAATAAGGAGTGTTATCTTTTGGTGTAATGATGGGCTAAATTTACTCCATGAGTGTAATGATGTAACTTATTCTTAAGTTTAGTATATGGTTAAATAAATTTTCCTATTCGTGTAATGATCTTTATATACTTTACCTATTTTGCCCATTGAAGGTTTTAAAATTTAGATGTGGAAATCAACAATTAAAAAAGAAAAGAAAAGAGAAATTATACTCTCGTTAAAGCTACTATGTACCGACCGATTATGTCTACATTATCCTTTTTATTGTTCTTATAATTTATCGAGTTTTTGTTCATAGGTTTAACAAAGTCTACGTTCTTGTAAATCTTTGACCAGTCTAGTATGTTCCAACCAATTTTGATTGCCAAAGAACTGATAAAAAAAAATCGATCAAGGTAGGAGATGCATAGATATATATACCAGTTTGGGTAAGCTAGATCTATCAACATCTTCTTATACTTTCCCTAGTAAATCTAGAATTATGCCGATTCTTGTAGCTACATCTTTTT
Source organism: Corchorus olitorius (assembly GCA_001974825.2). Lineage (NCBI taxonomy): Eukaryota > Viridiplantae > Streptophyta > Magnoliopsida > Malvales > Malvaceae > Corchorus > Corchorus olitorius. The sequence goes on along the minus strand of AWUE01016277.1, from coordinate 10,045 downwards.
TATTGAGAAAAAATGAGTCAAAAATCATCATCTCCCTACTCTATCCATATATAATGGTATAACAAAGTATAACTAAAAATACATTAATATATCTTCATAATACTTTTTCTTTTGGTTGGACTAGTGGAACATGGTTTCACTCTAACAATCTCATAGTTGTCACTTTTTTTTTTGGGTATCTCATGTTACTTAGCTATTAAAATATTTTTGGAATAGATAAATTATAACCTTAATTGAATCATATTTTTTACCTTAATGTACGTAGGGATAGGGTATTAATTAGCTCTCTCTATTTTCATAATCTTAGGATATCTTAAGCCAATGATCCTTTGGATTTGATATTTTATAGCTACTAACGTTAATGTGGGAATTCTGTTGTAAGTTTTTAATTATAATTTTTTACTTTAAATTTTATAATTTTGATGGTTGTTGCTATATAACCAAGTTAGAGTTTCGTAATCATTTTAGTCAATTAGTTATGCTTGAAATTCAAGTATATGAGTAGTAATTTCTTAATTTCGATGATTATAGAAAGATAATGGCATTTTTATTTTTTTTATATCCTAATTTACATTTTGGGCAAATTTGTAAATGAACTTGTGAAATCAAGATGAGTGGTCCAGATTTAATCTCAAATTCCTAATTTTACTTGGATTTTGACCGCCTTGATTCTAAGTTGATTAGGAAAAGACTTTATTTTCCTAAGGAGGGGCCGGATTTTACTATGTAAATAATAATTATTCCTATAATTATTATTAAGTATGTGTCGTACTTCCTGGAGATGTAGCAGAAATTCACAAGAAGATGACTCCTTTAAAGAAGTTGTCAGCAAATGTAGAAATTAAGAAACAAGGAGTTTGATGACACGTCACCTTATAATTGGATAAGAAGATTTCTCATGGGACAAAATTAACAAATGTTAGCCGCCTCCTGTAGTCCAGGAGGCGCCTTCCTGCTTTTAGGAGCCGTCTCTCTGTCTTTTGCACTTTTAAGGAGTCGGCGACTTAACATTTGTTAGCGAGCGATTTATCTATCTTTGAAGGGAGGTGTGAGGTTTCAAGGTTCTCATTTCTTTTATATTTTCCTCCTAACATTCAGCAGAGCTCGCCCAGCCAGTTGTGCTCTCCTGGGGTGCAGAACGACAACTTTTGCATTTTGTTCAATTAAGGAAAAAATAGCGAAATTGATGAAATTGACCAAGCAAGGAGGGTGAGATTTCTATAAGGAAGATACTATGATGATCCTTGAGCTTTACTGACCATTCTGGTGAAATCTCAGCTCAATCTGACGTAGTTAGAAAAACTTTGCTGCGGTTTTCAATTAAGGACAGATTTCGCGTTCGGGGCGATTTAGACATGATTCTTGCACCATGAGACTGGCGTCACCCTATATACATGATATTATGGCCATATGTCAAGTTTGAGCCATGTCGGGTTTCATTGACAACTTTTACATTCTTTTTAATTAAGGACAAGTGGTTTTTCCACCCCGGTTTTGGTCATTTTCTAAGTTGAATGTTGTTTTTATGAATTTATGAGCTTAATATGATTAAGTATGGAGAATTATGTGGCTTAGTTGTTTAAAATTCAAATCTTGACATTCAGAAGCCATCTCCTAGCTAAAATAGTTATTTCAAGCTCGTGAGGAGGCAGCAAGACACGCATGAATGCGTCAGAGCAATAAGGAATCCGCAAGTTTAATGTTGAAGAGGACTCTATGAGGTTTATAGAAGAGAATTTTGTGGCTTAGATGTCAATGCAAGTTCAGAGTCATCTCAACAATTTTTCAGTAGTTTCCTAGCAATTTCCTAAGGATCGAAGTCGCCTCCCTCCTTGAGGAAGTCGTCTCCCTGAATTGAAGACTTGGTGACCAAGAAAACTTACTTTGGGCCGAAGGAATACTTCAAAATGAAGCCCATTTCGTAACCCCAATGCTTCAAACCATGCTTCAACACGATACAAACTTGCTCCGTGCAAAAATTCAAGCCTAGTGCTTTTTCTCTCAATTTTTATATGAAAGTTCTTCGTTGTTCTTCACTTTTTCATACAAGTTCTTACTTGTTCTTCTTGTTTTTCATATTTCAATCTTGTGTACACAGATTTTTCCTTTGTAATCCGTTGCAATCAAATCAAATAACAATCTTTTGTTATTTTCGCTTTTTGTTCTTTGAAAAACCTTTAATCACTTTTGTTCACAAGCAATCTGGGATCAATGATTTAAATGCTTCGGTGTGACTTTGATCAAGAACTCTGTAATTCGTCTGATCTTTCCAAGTTTGATCTTTTAATTTCAAGTTTCACAAACAGTTTTTGTTATTTTTCTACAAAAATAACTGGCACGTCTCGAACCTTTTTCTTTCCTCAAAGAGATCTAACATCAAAGACCCTTTTGGACGCACAAGGAAAATCTGGCGTAACATTATAATCATTGATTTTTTAAAGGAAAAAAAAAGTATGTCACGTGTTGTTCGAATAGACCTTCTCATTTGCCGTAACATTTGCTCTATAATGAAGTCAGTCATATAGTAACTTCGGTAACATTTAAGTAATCATCAATAAAGAGAAACAATTATGAAAGTGAACAAACCGGAAATAAAAAAATTGGCAAGATAATAATAATAGGAAAAATATTATTTTATTTGTTATCCCCACTTCTAAGTTCAGAGTTGCCTTTCAATTTGTAGTGTGGCTTCAAATTGATCTCTATGCTGTGCCAACTGGGTATATCTTCCACTTCATACTTTTCCATGATTGCTATGTAGATTTTATCTCCTACTGAAGTAAAAGTCTATATATAGTACTTTTCCTTAAGTTCACTTGAAAGAGATTTTTCTTTGTATAGTTATACACAATTTCTGATTGATATATTTCTTTGTACGAAATTTTGTAATGCATAAAGGATGAAATTAGTTTTCTTTTTAACACAAAAAGGAAGAAATTAGTTTAAAATGCTAAATTATGACCTTACTTTTCCAACGTCGAGTCGTTCATTCCAACAAAAAAATCAAAGTAGCTACCAATTCAAAGAAAATAAAAAAAAGGCTAAACAATAATAATTGAATAAAATTATATTTGAATGGTTTAAATATTGGCTTGATCCTTTTGAGATTAGGATTTTAACTTTTCTCCTAAACGAAATATGATTTTGTTTATTCCCCAAATCCATGTGGCCTATGTTGGATTGGTTTGTGGGGTTAAAAAAAATGACGTTTTACTCATGTCATGAATTCATAAAACAATTATGTTCTAAGTCAAATCTTCAATCTTTAAAACAAAGTTATCGGTTCAAAAAAATATCTTACTCATGTCAAGAATTCATATAACAATTATGTACTAAGTCGTCTAATCTTCCAATTTTTAAGAAAATCCAAGCATGATTAAAAAGAATATTAATTACCAATTTATAAATGACTAAAAATAATCTTAATTAAATTAATATTCATATTAATTCTTAAAAATTAAAGTCAAAATTATAAAGTCTAAGAAGATTTTCATGAATTAATCATATTAAATGCTTAAATTCGATGTGCTGACAATGTATATACACTTTCAATGAATGAGAAAGTGTCACCTCATTAAGTAATAAGCAAAAATAAAAGTTAAAAGGCATATAAAATAAATATATTCAAAATTTAATTATTATTAAACAGTGTTATATGGCATATCACATGTACAGGTTTGTTTCATGCCATCTACAAAATATTGTCGTTCTCAATTTCAAACCTTCAACGAAATAAGAGCTAAAGGAGGAGGAGAACCAAACTCTATCCAAATCCGATTAGATTAAAAATTGGAAAAAAAAAAAGAAGAAGAAGAAAAACATGCTTAACTATCTAATGTGAAATCTCTTTTGAGTAGATGTTGGATATTAAAAAAAAGGAGGAAAAGAAGTTTTATGCTTTCGCCTTTCTGTAGACCAACAAAGAATGAGAACAAATTTATAAAGATATTTGTACTCAATTTTATTCGGATATTGGAGAAAGAGTTTATTTTTTGGCCAACGAAAAATTCAGGAGAGAGAAAGCTAACAGGTTTCTTTCATACCATCTACAAAATATTGTCATTCCCAATTTCAAAACTTCAACGAAATAAAAGCTAAAGGAGGAGGAGAAACAATCTCTATCCAAATCCGATTAGATTAAAAATTGAAAAAAAAAAGAGAAGAAGAAGAAGAAAAACATGCTTAACTATCTAATGAAATCTCATTTGAGTAGATGTTGGATATTAAAAAAAAAAATGATGAAAAGAAGTTTTATGCTTTCTGTAAACCAATAAAAAAATGTGAACAAATTTATAAAGATATTTGTACTCAAACTTTTATTCGGATATTGGAGAAAGAGTTTATTTTTTGGCCAACGAAAAATTCAGGAGAAAGAAAGCTAATTAAAATTTATTATTATTGAATAAATTAAATAAATTAAAACAAATTATAAATAAAAATATAGTTAAATGACTAAAAAGAATATTGATTAAAAATTATTATATTATATTACTAAGGGTATTTTAGTAATTCAATAATTAAAATTTTTTAGTTCGTACTTTTATATAGTAGTAAGATAATAGTAAGTTTTATTTTATTCCTCATCTGAAAATAAAATAATTAATTTTAAGCCTAAAAGTTAACATCTAATCCGCCTCTTCCCTCTCTCTGCGTGATAATCTGCATCACATGACCTCCTCTCCTGAGTCTCCTCCACTAGATAGATTGTAGTTTTTCTTGTCTCTCAAGTTGAACAAGATTGGTGAAACTTATTTACTTTAGCCACTGAGGCAAACAAGATTTGTTTCAATCTCAACAACTTCAATATACTTTTGCTCTCAATATAGAAGAAAATCTGATTGCATTTCTAATCTTTTTCTTTTTTTGGTAAAAAGGCTACATTCAGAGCATTTGGTATTGGTAAATCATAAATGCATGCCTATTCAAGCCTTATATATACCAACTCTGTTTTGCAGCCCCTGTCATGGCAATTAGAAAAACATAAATTGGTTCTTAGAAATAGAGAGAAGAAAAAAATCAGCAGGAGAGAAATTATGGAAGTGAAATATTTAAGCTTCATAAAGTTGTGACTGTTTTGACCAACATTCGTGGTTTAATGGGGATTTTTACCGGGAAAAAAAAAAGATAAAGCCGAAAAGAGCAAAAAAGAAGGAATTAGCCCAAAACGAAAAAAACCCCGACAGAGTTGACTCAAAATCAACCATTTCTCTCTCCCTCTGTTCCTCTTCAGTTTTGGGACTTGGTAGTCAAAGACCAACAGCCAATGCCACAGAGTGAGTCCTTGTTTGCAGTCGTTGCATTAAATGCCACGGAGCCAATGCCACAGACTTGATAGTGTATTTTCCCATGATAAAATTGGTCTGTCCACAGTTTCAATGGGCACCACATATATTTTTTTTTTAAGAAAAAATTTATAAATTTTTAAAATTTAGAAAAATCAATGAAATTGAAACCCTATTTGTGCCTAAATCAGTTTCGATTTTCCCTTTCCTTATTCGAATTGCATTTAAAATTTAGAAACTTAGTGCAAATTGGGTTTCATTAATTTTTCTAAATTTTTAAAAACCTAAATTTTTTAGAAACTTTAGAGAGAAAAAAATCTAAGATTCTAAATTTTTTGTAAACTAAGATTTGTATTTTAAAGCCATCAGGCATTTGGCCTGCTGGTAGAGTATTGGACTCTTAGTTGCAGCCTACCCAGACCATGAGGTCTTGGGTTCAACTCTCACGGAATGTGAGTTTGTTTGTAATTTGCTTGTTTATTTGGTAGGTAGATAGTTTATTTATGGTATAGTTTCTAGTTTGGGTTGAATTCTCATTTAGATGTTTGGGCATAGAGATTTATTTGAAATATAATGAGATTTCACTGGGTTTGTTTGTTGGGGAAGGGGTTTTGTTGGCTCATAGATTAGCGTTTCGATAATGTGGCTAATCATGTAGCGTTGTACGGGTATTCCTGTGCGTTTGTAATCTCAATCTCTTCAAAAAATGAAAATGATTCTTAACAAAAAAATATTTGTATTTTAAAAAAATAAGATTTTTTTTATGTGGGGCCCACTTTTTAAAAGATAATAAGTACTTGCTATTGCTCCCTTGGTTATGAACTACTTACTCCAATATAAGCAGAATTTATTGACGAAAAAGTATATATACTGTTCCATTACATTACTCCAATATAAGCAGAATTGGGAGAAAAGAAGGAAGAATTAACGTAAAAGATTTTGTTCAACAGGAACTATAACTGGAGATCAATCATATGCATAGACCATTTATGAATTCAAAAACATCATCTTACTTACTCCACTTTAGAGTTGCGTTCTGATGATTGGAATAATATTCTTTAATTTCTTGCATGCGCTGGAATATGGGACCAGTCTACGTCTGTCCAATGAATCCAATCCAACCACTATGGAATTTTAGAGCAAATTAATGCTTCAGCTATTATATTAACTACTCTCACTTCTACATGACGAAGTTTTGAACCACAAAGGAAAAGCATAATATTGCTTCCTAGGAAAACCAGCTAATCATGAAAATGAGAATTACTTCACAACAGAAAAGAACAAAGTAACACAAGAACTATAGCCAGGCAATATTCAAATCCTCGACTCTAGCAAGAATGCATGTTAAATAATTAATTATTAATATTAGATTATACTATATAACTAGAATCACTAACTAGAAGATATATATTAAACGATACAAACCTATATTTGTTTATTGAAATGACTGCGCGCAGCTTGATAAAGATACATTTATTATATATGTACATGATCCCAGTTCTAAGAGCAGCCACTTAACATTCAAAGTTTATTGCAATTTGAGTATTATCTGACTCAAATTGTTCTTTATTTTATGTTATTACTAGTGCTAATTAAGAAGATTCATACTTAGGGTAGTGTAACATTGACGAGGTACTTTCAATTACCACACTTGTCGCATTTACACTTTCCGCATTCACAATTCTTGCAATCACAGCAATCACACTTCTTGCAATCACAGCAATCACACTTCTTGCAATCACAGCAATCAGACTTCTTGCATTCACAGCAAGCACACTTCTCGCAATCACGGCATTCACACTTGCAATCACAGCAATTAGACTTCTTGCAACCACAGCATTCAGACTTCTCGCAATCACAGCAGCATTCAGACTTCTTGCAATCACAGCCGCTGTTAGAGCCGCTGTCAGTAGTACTAGTAGCTCCAATATCTGATCCTCCAGGTTGATTTACACTGCCAAAGAAAGTATCATGAGTACCTTCAGCACCAACACCACTACCACCTCCTTGTTCTATGGCCCCAAAGCCCCTACCGGAACCACCACCTCCACTACCATTTGCACCAACCTTGCCACTAATATCTCCGGTAACCGAGGAGTTTTCAGAAGCTCCTTCATTGGAACCGAGGATAACCCTAGTAGTGGCGGAGCAGACACCTACAAATAGTAACACAGATAACACTGCACCAAATAGCTTATTTATGGCCATGTGAGCTTTTCGAATAAATTACTCACACAACCTTGGATGCTTTTGAATGCAACTGAAGGCGGGCTATATATAGGGAATTGGTTGGAACTTGGAACTCAAGAACCAAACGAGGGTCCCCACCGCCACAAATAGTCCAGTCAGTGTGGTATGGCACAAGTTTAAACTCACATTTGTTTAAAGTAACAGTCATTCCCACACGTAAATTAGACAATCCAATTATATCAGCTGTCATGGTGTTCTAAAAATTAGCAAAGCATTTAGGATTCTCTTCCCATACACAACCGCTCGAAATTTTTGATGTGTTAAGTATACCCAATTGTCTAACTTAAAGGCTTAAGGGTCGTCGAACGGCCTTGGATAAAGCTTCGCCACACGCTTCAAGTATATTTCGGATAAATACGCGACCCATGACTTGGAACCTGACACGTGAGAAGATGCCATAGGGGGATATGATATCTTCTTACTAGAGCTCTCTATAATTACTTCGACTGTTACTCCATCATTACCCTTTGGAAGGCTTACTTACGAGTGCTAACACGGGACATTCCAACCACTTAGATGTTGATTATCTTACTCTTGACAAAGGGATTGGATGTACGATCCAGGGTTCTAGTCCAGTTGTTGAGTTATTTGACATCAATGAAAAAATCCCATCATTACAACATGTTGAAAAATGAAAATTAGAATGGCATAGAGGAAATAATAATAATGATATATTTTCTTCATTTTTCTTCAACTTTTCATCAATATTACAAAGCAGGAAACGAATACAATATTTTCTAAATCAATATGAAATTACATGATCGAATTATGAAATCTGGAACCATTAAATAATTGGAAGAAACTTGGCTGAAAAATGGCATTCCTTAATATATAAATTGGTAATGCATATTGGTAAAGTCTCGATGCGTAGGGGAATGATTCATTTTAAGTATAAAACAAAGTATTTAATTTGGATTTTCGTTATCGGCCCCAACAAGAAACGAAAAATGGATTTTCATGAACATGGAAGAAAAGAGGTGGTGATCAAGCCCAGCTTCAGCTTAGAGACTCTTTTGTTAGGAGATGGATTTTCCTCCTGGCCCGCTACTTTGAATACCCAATGGGCTGCCATTACTGGATCTGGACTTTAGGATCCACTACATTTATTAAAAGCCTGCAAATGCAATTAACATCTTTTCTCTTCTTTGTTTGTTTATGCTTGTTTTCTATCAAATAAGCTTCCTATAAATAGAGGGATTTTGATTCGGGTCAAACTAATGATGAAGATGTGTTGTTCAAGACTTTTGATTTTGAAAATGTCAAAATGAGTTCTTGTATAAAACTATAAATTCCGATATACATTGCTTGTTTGAAATACGATGATTTTTTCTTTTAAGGGAAATTGAAATACGATGAATTGAAATTGAAGTTTCGTAAGATCACAATCCGCTGTAAGTGTTTATACTCCGTAGACTATGGTTGCAATATCTATATTTATACTATACTAGTCTTTACTTCCACGTGCGTTGCACGTGACCCAAACTCGATAATCCGTCCAATCTAGCCGAACTCGACTTGATCAGAGAAATTAAACGACCGACGACCCAACAAACTCATAATCCGAATGACCCGAGAAATTAACCCGGATGACCCAAAGATATTATAAACTAAAATTATATTTTATTCAATAAAATCCACATTGTTATAATTTTAACCATTCTAAACTATAATTTATTCAATAATAATTATATTATTGTTATAATTTTACCTATTATGATTAAATTTGCTAAACTTCATTATATGAACAATTATTATATATGAATAAATACTAAATAAGATTATAATTAGTAATTTGTTTTTTACATGATGAATAAATAATAATAATTAATTAGTAATTTCTTGACAATATTTCTATTAGGACGAACATAAATTTAGATATTATATTTAATATTTATTTGAACATATACCACACTTCATACTTAATTATGTATTTAATATTCAAAATTATTAATATATAAAGGGACATATGTCAACTTTTTAACCCGTATATGCAGTTTACTAAACTTAACCGATAGTGGATTGTAAAATAAATTGAATAATTAAGACATTAAATAAATTTAAGAATTAAACATTAAAAAATTCAAGGCTGATCCAATTAATCCGAGTCCTAGACCCGAAAATCCAAAACCCGAATGATCAAGAACCCGAGTGACCTGAGGTCAAAACCCGAACCAGCATGACCCTAAACCCAGCAAACCCGAGACCCGAATGACTTGAACCAAAATGAGTCGAAACCCGAATGACTCGAGAAAATTACTTGACACATTTGACCTGGTCCAAGATGACTCGAACCTGAAACCCGTCCAACCCGCCCAATTGACCTTTTTTTTTTTTTACACATCAACTCCTATAACTTTATAAGTCAAAGGAAGTTAATTATATGTTACTCTTTCTTTTTATTTTAAAAATTTTAAATTCTTGTATACACTCCAATACATTAAACTACCAATACGTACAATTCAAAAATAGAAAAAATCAATCACAATAATTAAATTTTAAATAATTTTTTAACT
>AWUE01016275.1:0-31210 GCA_001974825.2 Corchorus olitorius | reverse complement strand
ACTTCACCACCAAGCCAAGCACGTGAAGACAAAGGGCACACAGCCCTATTCCTTGCTGCAACATGTCAGACTTTCCTGCAGAGGAAAGCATATAAGGGAAGAACCCTAATTAACTCAAACATCTCCATTTTTATCTATTTCTAGCAAAGGATTATCACTAACTAATCCTTTTTGTAGGCACTAACTGTGGTCCAAGCCCACAGGCGGGAAAACAAATTGGGGGGAGTGGAATGGATGGCAAAAGGAGAAAGAATCTCCCTTGATTAATCTCTTTGGAATGGGCAACTATGCTTGGAAGTTGTTCCTTAACACCAAAGGGGAAATCAACGAGTTGTAGAGGGTGGAATCAAGAGACAAGCTGTTTGACTTTGAGAGGGGACAGCTAGTTTGCTGTAAAAAGCAAACCGGCGATGGCGACGGGAGCTCGGTAAAATGTGGTGCCGATTTCAACGCAAGAATGCCCACTGTTCTCTTCCTCAAAAATGGAAGATTCCTTGTCTTGAACCCAGAGGCTATTCACTGAATCAATGAAAAGCAAGAGCCATCTAGGGTGGCCGGACAAAGCTTCCGACCGGGCAAGAGACACACTATAAAAGGAGCTCACCACCGTCGAAAATGGCAATCAATCAACTCTAAGAGAAAAATCAATCAATGAACTCTAAGAGAAAAATCAATCAATCAACTCTAAGAGAAAAATCAACTAACAACTCTAAGAGAAGAAAAAACACCCCACATTCATATCCTCAAGAGTCCTTCAAGGATTCCCAGCAACAAGCAAGAGTCATCTTCTCCAAATTAGTGTTTTCCTCTACCGCCAATGGCTTGTGTTTTGATTCCATTGCTCTCGATGTATTCTTCCTCCTTTTCCCCCAAATCCCTCGTCCAATTTGTTTCTCATATGTTCTGAAATCAATAAAGAGCTTGATTCATTCCATTTCAAAGAAATCTGGGTTTTCTCCTACTTTGTTCATCTCTTTCATCCTCCTCAGTTTCTGCAACTGCAAAACTGAGCTTTGCCCATTTCCTGCCGTATCAATTGCTCAATCCCACAAAGGCTGAGTTTTCCCGATTTTTCCTGCCGCGCCACTGATTGTTTAGGCCTCAGCGTCTTGGGCCTCATCTTGCGCAAACCCAGCTCCTCTTCTGGGGAGATTTGGGCTAGGCTTGAGCCCAAAGTGAGCCAAACCAGTCCCTTTCTCACATTCCCACAAAAAGGCTCCCACACCCACTAACAAAAACACAAGCCCATACAGCCATAACGCAGCGCTAAGAATATCATGTGGCGACGAAGGTCTCCACCACCACATTGCATGCCAAAAGCATTGCATGCCAAAAGCATTCGCAGCGCCACTCAAGGAGAAACTACAAATGCTGCAGTAAATGTTTCACAAAAGATGCTTGTCAAAGGGAGTAATACTTATCTCTTATTCAAACTTTCAAATTCATTTACATCTTCAAACTTGATGATGGCAATACAACACACTAATTATTGCTAATTCATAGAACTCAAAACGTGGACCAAGCCCATGGCGGGAAAACATTATGGAAATATGGCTTGGAGGCATGTGAGGATGAGAATCTTGCCAGATGCTATGTTTGTGAATGATAGCCTTGCTTGGAAGTTGCTCTTAAAGTCAAAAATAGTATCCATGGCAGTAGAGGGAAAGAATCTCACACACAACATCGACTTACTCAGCAGCTTGGGAATCTCAACGTATTCTGGCTAGATGAAGTTGGCAATGAGGTAGACTTATGACCCTGAAAGGCGATACAAATTCATAAAGGTAGAAAACACCATCGTTCTTACACCAATTCAGAAGATGCCATGACAGAGTTGGTGGAGCTTCAGCGGCAATCGTGGCTGTGGTAAATGGCATTATCTCATAGAATGAGGTCTATAAATAATCGGGGTCTTCACTTCTACAAGGGGGAGCCATTTTTTTTAAAAACAAGGATCATCAAGAACTAGTCTATGTTCTTCTTTCCACTTCAAAGTCACAATAGCTTTGATTTCTTTCCCTCACATTTGTATTTATATCTTCTTTCTCCCAAGCTACTTTTCATAATGTTTTCCCATTTGATATACGTAGAATTCATGAAAGAAAAGTGAAGTTATTTTCATCATTTGTTAGTTTCTTCATCTTCCATTTAAGCTAATTATGTGGTGACACCCTTCCTATCGCAAAACTCCCCCTACAAAGCACTGCCACATTAACCTCTGCCGCAACTAAGTTTATTGCAAGCCATAAGGTCACAAAAGCACTACTCACGACAAAATTTCGATTCTCAAACTTTGCGGCTCCAATAACGCTGAAGCAGTCCATACCGCAAAACTTTACACGGCAAAACTCAGTTCCCAAACATCACAACGGCAATTTCTCCAAGTCAAACCATAATTCAGCCTTTGTTCGCGGATTGGGGGTTGGCCTAGAGCCCATTGGAGCAAAGACCAGTCCATTTGATGTACCGCCACAAAAAGCTCCCCACAACCTTTAATAAAGACAAGGAGTCATTAATTCAGTATTATCCTAATATATTAGTGAGTTTCATTCTTGTATTGTTAGGCCAATTAAGAGAACATGTAATCTCTATGCCCATGAGCTTGCAAAGCTTGATTGTATAGCTGATATCAAGAGCGTATGGAGGTATTCTTTGCCTATAGGCTTTTGTAACCTAGATTTTCGCTAATGTAATAAAATGCCATTTTAATCTAAAATAGAAAAATTCAGTATTATCCTAATATATAAGTTTGGGTGAGTGAATTAAAAATATTTTAAACTATTATTAATTTAGTATTATCCCAATATATTATTTTAAGCAATTTATCCAGGTAGATTAAAATAATTATTTTAAGCAATTTATCCAAGTAAGTAGTGTGTGAAAAACAATTACACAATCAATAAAAATTGTACAAATATCAACAAGAAAAGAGCCAAATATTTGATCATTGAGAAGAGCCAAATATCATGCATACAAATGTTTGGGGTTAACTTTAATAGTAAGAAGATATAGATAAGATGAAAGTACAATATAACTGATATTACAATAATTTTAGGAATATCACCTCTCTTTACATCAAATCTCAGTAAAATCTTGCAATCGATTAAAACTGGATCTTCCTTCGATATCCAAAACGCCCGTCGTGAATCATATTGATGTCTCACTATCACGTCCATCACCCTTTCATTATCGCTTGTTCTTCCAAACAAAAAGCTTTCATCAATGATTATTAAGTGATTGATTCGATGAACAGATCTCCTTCGTGGCACCCAAAAGAAAGGGACTAACACGATTTTACCATAAATCTGAACAAATAGGAGGTTGATCATTCTTAAAGCTATTATAAGATTCAGACTTGAGAAAAACTCAAATTCAAAAAGAACTGACTAGAAAAAAAACTGACTCGATAAAAGCAAATTGACTGAAAACAACTCAAAAACAAACTCGGAAAAAAAAAACATGGACAGATCTATAGATCTGAATCCTTTATTGAAAAACAAAGAAAACAAAATCCAAATCCTCCTTCTCCCCCTTGACATGACAATCAAGAAGGAGGAGTAGTAGACAAGAAGAACTAAAAAAAAAACTGAGAAGTGGAGGGAGGGGAGAAAGGAGAGGCAGCTAGGTTAAAGGATGGAGTAAAATCTATGGTTGCAATATTTGTTGAAACATTTAGGGAAAATTTTACAAAAAGACGGTCTATTGAACAAATTTATTGTTTGATACTATATGAATAAATAATTACCATATTGGAAATAAGAACTTTTAGAATTTGTAAGAAAGATCTTGTAATTACTTTTTTTACCATATTATTAAGAGTCGATTGCTGCTGTCAAATTGAATTAGGAACAAATAAGACTCTTTTATTCACTTTAAAATTTCTAAATGAGTCATGAAAAAATATAAAGGAGGTTAAGCATTACCAAGTGTATCCGCCCGTGGAGACAAAAATTGCATTCTAATGGGGCCACACCAAAGGATGATATAACTCTTGTGAAGTCCAAAAACTTCAACATTGTATCAAATAATAACTCTTAACATAAGTATATATTTATTTAGAATTATTAAAATTAACTTAAAGATACAATATATATTATTGAAATGACTGCTTAGATTGAGTTGAATTCATCATATATTAAATATTATATATGATACAAGTTCTAATTACGAGCATCAACTTTACTTTTTCAAAGTTTTCTTCTAATACCTTTCATTTTGAGTATTTTCTTACTCAAATTATACTTATTCTCTTTAATACTAGTGCTAAGAAAATTCAGAATCTTAGCATAGAGAAAGATTGATGAGATACTTTCAAGGGAAATAACCACCACCATGGCCACCGCCCTCACCGCCTCCACCTCCATATCCACCTCCATGTGCCCCCCTGGCCCCATATCCTCCTCCACCTCCCCCACCACTCCCTCCACCACCTCCTGAACCAGCACCACCAACGGTACCATACCCACCACCGGCTCCTTCTCCACCCCCGCTTCCATATCCAGAAGCTCCACCAGCACTACCTCCTCCACCTCCACTGCCACCACCGCCTCCGTGACCACCGGCTCCTCCGTACCCAGCACCGCCAACTCCGCCGCCTTCGCCTCCTCCACCTCCATATCCAGAAGCTCCACCAGCACTACCTCCACCGCCACCCTTGCCTCCACCACCTCCATACCCCCCTGCTCCTCCGTAACCAGCACCACCAGCCCCACCTCCTTCGCCGCCTCCACCTCCATATCCTGAAGCTCCACCGGCACTACCTCCACCGCCACCTTTGCCTCCACCACCTCCACCTCCATAGCCCCCTGCTCCTCCATATCCGGCACCACCAGCTCCACCTCCTTCGCCACCTCCACTTCCATAACCTGAAGCTCCACCAGCACTACCTCCACCACCACCAGTACCACCACCTCCTCCTCCTCCGTGTCCACCAACACCTCCATATCCCGCACCACCACCTTCTCCACCACCACTACCACCTCCATGTTGTTCTCCTACGGCTGCATAGCCACTGCCACCACCACCTCCTGAACCGCCTCCACCTCCTCCAGTAAGTCCAGTACCATATGCACCAACCTTGCCACTAACATGTCCAACACCCGAGAAATGAGAGGCTACTTCGTCAAAACCAAGGAGAGCTCTAGTAGCGGAACATACACCTATACCTAATAACACAACTAATACAGCACCAAATAGCTTATGTTTAGCCATGGGAGCTTTTCGAAATGCACAAGCTTGGATTTGAATGCAAGTGAAGGCGGGTATATATAGGGAATGGATTGGAACTCAGAAACCAAACGAGGGCTTTGTTGCACTAAAAGGACTTAGGAGTAGCACATGCAAAAGGCAAGTCGTGGGCCCTGCCGCCACAAAATGGTCCAGTCGGCGGTAAGACAGTTTAGAACTCACACTAATAGACCCAATAGTGTGCTTTTGCTGGCGCTCACATATGTTTAAACTACAAGTCATTTCCACAATTTGTTTCAAGTCAAGTAATAAAACCTAAAAACATAATCTTCTATTTTATTTTATAACACAAACATAATCTTCTTTATCCTTTTTTAGTTTGATGGATATCTGAGTCAGACCAATGGCTAGTAACGTTAAGCAGACTGGTATTGGCTTATGACTATAAATTATATTATCAGCAACCAATTATTAACTTCACACTAATTTTGTTTATCATTGCGATCTGGTGATGGGTTCTTAACTTCTCATATTATAGTTGGAGATAAAGTGTGCTGCAGAGCATGTAAGAATAACATTATTACTTTACTTACTTCGATCATGGAATAGGAGATAGCTGATTTAATAGTGTTATAAATATGGTTCAAATAGAATTAACATGAGGATGTTTATTGCTCTGTTTTTAAATAATATAATCGTGAAGATGTGATATTGAATGGAGAAAATATGCTGTTTATGTAATTTCATGACAAGAAAACACTACAGTTTTGTTAATAGTAATTGCACCAGAGATAAAAATTAAAATATTAGTGCTTTTGATGGTTGTTGATGATAAGAGATAAGAAATAAATTATGCTCCGAATGTTGAAAACGAAGGAAACTAGTTACAGCAGCAAAACCAGTTCGACCAATTTGAATCCTCTGTTTCTGAAATGAAGGGAATCCCCTGTTTCCATTATCTGATTATCAGTTCTAGAACTAGAATTCGATTGAATTGGAGGGCAAGCTGACTATGACCACCTTCCTCTAAATTGGCCTATCCTGTTTCTGAATCATATTTAGAGAAGCACCACTTCTGAAAAGCCACCCAATTATGTCAAATAATTGAAGCTAAGTTTCTTGGGGAAAAGAAAAAGATTAGCAAAATCAGTACATCTACGACCTTTCAACTTGCATACCAGACAGACAATACATTCCTCCATGTGAAATTTGGTGCTCTCCAACCAAGCACAGAAGAAAGAGGTATGGGCTACTTTAGTAGGTCTAGAGGTACCTTAATTAGCAATGTTGATAATTGGATATGATGTTATTATCCACCATATATCTAAGCAAATCTTAATAAGGATTCTGCCTTAATAGCCAAATTGAAGAAAAACAACTCTCAGAACTCTCAACAAAAAAAAATTATGAATAATAACAGTTTGCTGCCTTATCTTTTTACTTGCACATTGGATCCATTGTCAAGCTTGTGTACAACCTGCAATGTCCATTAATATGGAAATGGAATGAAGTGCCTTTATGTTTCCTTGGCACATAGATACAAGGCAACTTGCAAAGGCGCGAATTATTCAATGCTACTCATAATAACTTGCAAAGATGCCCATTTCCTGCTCAAAGCATGCTTGTAATGAATCATTAACATTAACCTAAGACTGCTATTAATTTGTCTGCTTCTTTCCTTCAGAATCTTGACTAAAATGAAAACAGTGCTGATCAAGAGTCTTATTTTACAGGCTTTTCACTACTGATGCTAAGTTAGACGTTCCCATAATCATTTTCAGGGTTCTGATGCATCATATTGAAAACTAGTTAACAGCATTGTGTAATTTGCTAAGCAGAAATAGATTAAACTACAATAAACTCATTGTTATCTGGTTTTTTTAGGTCTGAAACCATTTCCTTCATTTTCAAAGATATCAGACTCGCTTATCTCCAACAAAACAAAGCTACAAATCCCTTTTACAATGGCGCATGCATGAAAGTATATAGTGGGTGATCACATGTACAAGAGCACCTCCCTTCTCATACCCGATTCCCCTCAATTTGTAGGGCCAATCCATTTCAATTTGCTTGGTTAGTGGATCCTTTTGCAAGATTGATACCAACCAAGCATTCTCCACAGTCGGCACCACCACATCATCTCTGACGTCTTCCAACAATTACCCATTCTCGAACTTGTTCTGTTTTTGAGTCAATTTTCATTATTCACCCATTGTTCTTACTTGGCCTAAAAGATTCACTTTTCACTTTTGTATGCTCTTTTTTGTTTCATTGGTTCATTCTTTGACCTTTTTCTTGGGGGATTACCCTTTTGATTGAAACCATGGCTTGATTCAAACCCAACATTGTGGACACACCCTTAAAAGAAACAGAGGGCCATGTGAGTTGCTGGGGCAAACCTAATCATCTATGAAGATTCCAAGATTTCTCTACAAATTTCCAATATCCCACCTACACCTCCATTGATGGAAATGACAGCCAATGAAGAAAAGGAATTTATAATGGTCCAATTGCAGGACACGGCAATTTTGTCAGAAAACAAATATTCATAAGTAAACGCTCACTGTAATATGACAATGCTGATGCAAACTCAAGAAAGAAGGAATTTGCATTGGTAACAAAATACATTTCATATAAGAATTCAATAATTTGATTTATTTCGAAACTAAAATGGAAAAAGGACAATGATTTTTCATGAAGGGTTGTTACAAAACGATGTAAGTTCATTAATAATATTAGATCCTTGAGGCCTTTCGTTTTTGCTCACATACCCTTTTCCGTCTTCCTCTCCAAACTCGTTCAATCCCACTTTCCCTTTCTTCTCCCATAACCTCTCGCCGAAACTCCTGTGCGCGAAATACGCCTCCGCCGCAACCAAAGCGTCGCCTTTATGATCTTCCTCGTACACTTGAATCGGCAACCGCTCGTAATGTCCGATGCTGATACCTTCCAGTTCGTCAAGCCGGGCTAGTCCCCGAGTCGACACAGAGTATAACTCGCCCTTGACTCGGTGGCCATGGCCAGGAAGGTTGATGAGGTAGGGGATGCCGTATGGACCAATGACAAGTGGGTGGGGTTGGTGGGTCACATGGGCACCCATAAAAATGGCGTCTTTTTTGCAGATAAGGTCTTCTATTAGATAGTGGTTTCCATGGCCACGTTTCAAAGTGCCGTAAGTGAAGATGAGAGCTTTTGTGACTTCAGCCATGGAAGGAAACACAGAGAGGGTTGAATCAGAAGAACCAACAGAAATGAACAAAAATCTAGCCTGAGGATTTTGTTTCCTTTCAAAACGATATTTCCTTGTTTAAACTAATCTTAATGGGGTGAGCCATTTAGGCCCAAATTGAATGATTAGAGAGGTTTAAATCTGGGCCCATTTAGTGAGAAGCAAAAGGCTGAAAGCCCACCAAAGATTTGTTGTATGGGCAACATAAATTTACTTCACTTTGATTTGTGTTTGAAAAAAAAAATCATGCAAATTATTCACAGCTCTAACAAAACACTCGATAAGGGCGGATTCATATATGGTTGTGGGTTCCAAATTTCTTTCTATTTTGTATGTAATTTTTATGGTGCCTATCCTAAATTAATCATCAGTGCCCACTCTCAATCGATTAAATCATCAAAATATCCATAAATCATAGTTATTTTTTAAATCTATATATATAGAAGATATTGTACCACCTTGACAAATGTTTCTGAATCCGCCACTTCCATTTGGTAAAAAAAAAACACTCGAAACTTTTTGTTCTCGGCAGCGAAACAAGCGGACTATGTTCCCAAAATTGTCTCTTCTTTCACTCAGAAAAGAGCTTTCAAGCAACATTAATGCAGGGAAGCAAGTGGGGACTGCATTGATATGGAAGTCAAATTGTGACACTGGCAAAGGATTTTTTGGACAATTAAGTTTGAGTTTGTTTTGGTGAAGAAGCAAAGCAAAAGCAAGATGAAGAAAATTCTTGTTTTCCTGTTTGATTTTATGTCTAAACAGCTGGTTGGATTATGTATTATTCAAGCACTTTTTAATTATTGATTGAAATTTGGAGGTCGGTTTCTATCCATTCTCCAATAATAATAGCGCTTTGATTTATAATGGGCCAATGGAAATATCAAAATATAGGATGAGCTTGGTGCGGTTTTGAGAGTGTTTGGGCCTATCTTTGATAAAGAGGGCCTTAAAAGTTTTTTTGGGGAGGGCCCTATGTATACAATGTTTGGGCAAACAACCAAATGCAAATTAATAAGATTC
This sequence comes from Corchorus olitorius, assembly GCA_001974825.2. Lineage (NCBI taxonomy): Eukaryota > Viridiplantae > Streptophyta > Magnoliopsida > Malvales > Malvaceae > Corchorus > Corchorus olitorius. The sequence continues at coordinate 21,771 of AWUE01016275.1, read as the reverse complement.
CAATAAAAACAAAACAAATTAAACAACGAGGGCCATGGAGGCTAATAACTAGGAGTGAAAATTAATGACCTTTTTTGTATATTTAGAATTTAAGTTTATTTGAGTTACGGGTGTTTGCCACCCGATGTGTATAACCCAAATTTTTAGTTGAATGAAAATTCACCAGATTTATTGCTAAAAAAAAAATTCGGTCCATTATGAGGTAAAGTACTTCTCCTAACAATTATTTTTTTCTATTCACAAAACTTAAACTCGAGACCTTACTAAGGAGAACAAGTGTCAAATCACGTGAATAAACCACTTATTGATTTGGCATTGTATGCATTTTCCTAATATAGTATTTGAAGTTTGTCAAGACTCAAGATTTATATATAGTTTCTCAAGATTTATATATAGTTTAAAGCACTAACATGAAATTCATAACCCAGTGTATTCTTCTCTGGTTTAAATCATTAAAGATTAAGATTCATTAGAAGAAAATCTTGAATCTTAAATGGATTCATTACCTTTCATGTATTGAGAAATTCATGAACCGAATTATGTAATTTTGTCAAGGAAGGCACCCTATCTACATACATAATCTATCCATGTGACTTTATAATGGCATTTGGTCCTAAAGTCATAACAAAAATCTTTTAAATAGCGGTTGTTGGTTTGGATTTTGGACGCGAATTAAAATTAAGAAACAAGGGAGACACCGTCATTTGACCAAGATGGTCTCGCTTTCCGTTACAAAGCGCGTTATCCAAATTCTAGAAAGGAAACGGCGTCGGCACACTCGTAAATGTTAGTAGTAGCTCAATTAATTAAAACGTTCTCCGTCGCGATCAACCAGTACCATCTCGACACGTTTAAAATAATCAATAGCTTTCGATCCACCTGATACCCACTCCTTCCACTGTTTCAACCCATAGTTTAGATTTTAGAAGAAAAAAATGAATTAAAAGAAAAATTGACGTTCGTGTGCATATATCTGTCGCCATATGAAATGGCACAATTCCCTAAAATTCGTTTATAAAATTAAAAAGAAAAAAGATTTAGATGTCTGGATATGAAACATCCAATGAAAAGGAGAAGGTGTAGCTTTTTGGTTAATTAGTGTCAACCAAATACCAAAACGACACTTTCACGTTGAATGTGGGGCATCTCCCCACATGACATGTCCTAAGTCTTAACCCCCACCCATGTTCCAGTCCTCGATCGAACAGTAGAAGATGAAGATGATCTTCTCATCTTTCTTTCATATTTACTTTGCAGTTGCACACATTTGCTTTTGATTTTGAAGTATCGGATCTTTGCATGGACTCGATAACCATATATAGCATATCATTCACCGGTACAAATCCAATTATTGGGTCCTAATTAATGAATGGCTTGTTCATTCATATCTCAACACTTGCTTGAATACTAGTTTCAGGAGACTGACGATCTGCACTCTCACAACAACCGGCCGATTTACTGAATTACAGATATGGGGTGACCCCCAACTTTCACGGACACCCGCGATCCGCTAATGTGGCAGTCCAATGCCTATATATACAGAGTAACCCTCTCATTATTTCCCTATTCAAAAACTCCTAGCTTCTAGACCTAAACTAATACCTCCTAAACTACTCAAGAGAATATCACTGACTTGATCGTCAGAGTGCTAACGCGGGATCTCATCCCTGCACAACTCGGTTCTCTTTGATTTTCAGGTCTTCAAGACAACAGGTCCCAAGAGCTCGGGAGTCGATCTACAAGATCACATCGTTGAGAACATTTTGACCTCAACAAATCTGAAGTCGATTACTCATCATAAGTACTTAAATCCTTTTACCTAAAAGGGTATCAGACTATATTTCCACTCAATCTAATAACCGTTGGTTAATTAATCTCCGATTCACTTCTTAGCTAAAATTTTTTCTAGTAGCAATGATAAATATAATTTCATGCATGGAAGGAAAGAAAAATATTGAAGCCAAAAAAGATTTCGTGTTGATTAGGGTTGCTAGGAAAAGGAAATGGTTGCATTTCTTCTTCTTTATTTTTTCTTTTTAATAACTTTGTCTCGATAATTGGTGGTGGGGTGGGGGGCCTGATCTCTATATCTTGAGTCTTGGGACATTAATGGACAAAACTTCAAATTGAGAGATGGAATGATCATTGGATTCGAGGGTACAAACTAGAAACCATACATATACAAAGTGAAGATCATGAGATGCATATGTTAATGTGCAAAAAGGCATGTTCTCATGTACTCCTATTGCCTGTACATTGTACCCCGACAATTATCCCTTCCTTTGCATTGATTTTTGTGTTATTACACCCACGCTTGCTTGCATCTTAAGTTCTCATCAAATCTCTATATACATCCATATATATACTTACTATATAATTTATAATTTATTTATAAGATATCAACGTCGCATAACCGCAAACCTCTAACAACAACATGGTAGGGTAACAATAATAATGCATGAATTTTTAAGTTTGTAGCTCGTCGGAAATCAATCAATATATGGTTTAATGGTTTACCTTATTACAGATATTTGGAAAATTAGTTCAGGGTATACTTATATACATGCATGGAATTTTTTAAAAGTAATCCCATTTAGTAATTATAATAATTAATGGATGCAAATCCTTTGTCCCTTCGTGCCAATGAGAATTGAAAAGCACTTTGTGAAAAGGAGACTTTTGATGGAAAAAAGCCCGTAAGTACTCAAAACGGATGGCTCTCATATGGTGCCGCCTATTTTAATGGACAAGATTGCTTTTGGCCCATCATGCATCCATACCGATATACTGTGGGGGGCTAATCGTAGCTCGTGCCCTTTCAGTGACAAAAAATCGTAAGTACTCAAAACAGATGGCTCTCATATGGCACCACCTTTTTCAATGGACGAGATTGCTTTTGGCCCCACATGCATCCGCGCAGACATATTGTGAGGGGTTAATCGTAGCCCGCGCCTTTTCGGTGACAAAAAAAACTGTGAGTACTCAAAACAGATGGCTCTCATATGGCGCAGCCTTTTTCAATGAACGAGATTGCTTTTGGCCCCATATGCATCTGCGCCGATATATTGTGGGGGGCTAATCGTAGTTTGCGCCGGATTTGATGACCTCGAGTAACAGAAGTGGGAGGTTGATTTGATTGGCAAATAAATATTGTTCGTTTGGGTACCTTTTCAATTATCTTAATGATTGGATTTATAGGAATCCAAATATGCCGAACCACTTATGTTAATCTACATTTTAGGTCTTCCCATTCCGTCATCTGGCTTATGTGTTCTTCATATAGACCGAATGACTCAATGAAATTACATCGATACTTCCACATATCTCTGTCTTTCCATTAGACCTGTTTGTTTGTCTTTGTAGTAGCTAACGTTGTTTGACAAAACAACTCAACAGGGTTGACCACTTCACTTATTCACATTTAACTTGAGTGCTTTGTCTTAGTCAAACTCCCTTTAAATCTGCTAGCTGAATGCAAATATGGACTAGTTAATGTGTCAACATGACAAATAAAATTTTAATCGTTCGTTTTTTTTTGACTGCCTCTATATTAGTAATATAGTATGAGATCATATAGTATTTTGATCTTTTTTGGTCACAATCCCATTTGAAACAATCTAAAATTGATCAAACTGCAGGGGCCCCAAAACAGAGGACCAAACCAAACCAAGCCTTAGGGTGCTTCGCAGCAACTTGTCTCAAAAGCCTTATTTTCTCAGCATTTGTCTTGGTTTGTTTGGCTGTTTTTCAAAAGCAAATTGCAGGTGCCACGCCCCACATTTTGCAAATTGGATATAAACTAAAATTTATGTCAAACTCTCATCTTTTTCCAGCTTTTCTGGCCTTTTGGGTTGAATAATATCCTGTCCATGGCCTTAGTATCCCCACGTGTCAGACAACCCAAGAAGAAGATTCGCTTCACACAACTTAATTAACTTTCAAACTCACTTTGCTTCTCCAACTGATCAACCATATATTTCTTTCCCTGCCTTTGCCTCTCTGGACACTTGTTTTAAATTAAAGTAAACTCCCCTAATCCAAATTCTATAAATATTTGAACATCTTTTCGCAGATCAGACACAGCGTTAGTTTACTGTCATGTCCACAACTTAGAACTCTGCAGGCTGCTGCTTCAACTGCAAGCATTGTCTTCGTTTATCTGTAGCCTACTGCTTAAAATGAATGCAGGGCAGCAATGACCCGGAATTAAAATAAGTTTGGTTTTGATTTGCCCACCAAGTTCCAACCAACATGATCAACTAATATATTACCCACATCTGGTTAATCAATAACAAGCGTGTTAGTCTGTACTTACGCTGCGTGTACAATTTTTTAATTTGGATTTGAGTTTACACGTAAAAAGCTGTTAGGATTGCGTTTAGTAAAACGGTGTGGTAGCGGTGTGATTGATACTGTTTAGGTACTGTACAGGCGAGATTACCCTGTACAGATCAAATTAGCTAAATACTATGTAAATGGAATTATTAGAGCAGCAATTGAAACAAAAATTACACTTAAGACTTTGTTTGACCGGTACATCAGCCCACGACCGATGAATCGGTGCACTAAACATGGCATAGATCAGGGGTTAAAAATAGACTTGTTACTCCTAAACACATAAGAGAAAAGACTATTCTCAGCAAAGGTTTATTTAGCTCTTTAGTAAGTTGAAAATTATGTATGAAGGAAGAAATTTTAAAAAGAGGAGGGTGTTCAATTATTAACAAATTCAATATTGTAGCTAACATTTAGTAGGATCTCTCAATAATTGATGAAAACCCCAAGCAAGAAAAGTACTCCATACATGAAGTTGTAGTTAAGTTTCTAGTATATTTAACTTTACAGAGAGTAGACAGTAGAAAATAGTGTGCTACCATTTAATAAAAACCATTTAATTCTTTGTATTAATATAAAGAAGAAAAATCAGAAGATGCTTTTAAAAGTGGGTGGCTAGAAGATTTCACAGTTGGGTCTGCTTGTTTCAGGATCTAATTTATTATTATTATTATTGTCAATAATAAATTAACATTAATTAATTAATCAATATAAAAACAGCAAAGAATTATAGAAAACAATTGTTGATCCACCTGCACAAGCAAAAGGGGCCAAAAGGGGATCGAGTTTATGAACTTTGACGTAGGCTTTCTTTCGGCCTCTTGCTTAATGGCAATTTGGATTGTAATTTATTATTTATTCCTTTTCTTTAACTATCTTGTTATTCAGATTACATGTGCTAAGGTTCTACAGATTAATTTGTATAGAAAAATTCTATGTATTGGAGTTGTAATTATATATGGTTTAAATCCAGTTGCAGATTCTGAATGGGAACATTTTCTTTTATTTATTTTTTTCAACCAGCATAGTGAATTAAGGTCCCACGAGAATCAGAATGGAGTAGTTACTGAAAATGTATAATGTCTTTCTTGACAGACGTTTCTGGTTAGAATTTGATGTTTAAATAATCACATTGTATTATTATCAAAAAAATAATAATAATCAGTATTGCATTCTACTATATTCAACAAATATTATCAGTTTCCTTTGACTAGAGATTCTTTTTTTTTTTTGAATAATCAGTGCAATTAGATTAATTTGACTAAACAATTGGTTAGCACTTTGGATTTATAAACATAATACCAGTAGCTTTTTTTTTTTTAATTCATGCCACAGTGATTGGAAAATGCATCTAATGATTGCATTTTGTTTCTCAAAACATGGAAACTTATAGACTTGATTATTATTAATTGGTAGGAAGATTAATGAATGGATGGATGCCTTTGGGTCCCCTAAATTATTGTATGATTACTATTATATAGTTACATAATTGTTATAATCTATAAATGGGGTTTATCACTTCAATATTTAAACTCAAATAGTAGTACTAATTGATTAACGGCATGTTATACAAGAGAAAATCATTTTCCTTTCTATAGATTAGACATTTTGCTCATGTGTAATATGTAATTGTCATTTGAGAACCTAGCACCAATCTGTCATCGATACATTTGATTTTCACTTATAACTTTTCAAATTTACGAATCTATCTATCAATTAAAAACTATAAAGAGTATCTTAAATAAGATGTACAAAAGCTATCGGGTATTTGGTTTGGTGGTAGAATACTGGACTTTTAGTTCCAGCATACCTGGACCATGAGGTATTGAGTTCAACTCTTACGGGATGTGAGTTTAATTTGTAATTTGTTTGTTTATTTGGTTTGTAATAGGTAATTATAGTTTATAGTTTTTAGGTTTAAGGGCATGTATTATGAGATTTCAATTGTAATTGTTGGGGAAAGAGTTTGTTGGGGAAAGAGTTTGTTGGCTTATAGAGAGATTTCAATTGTAATTGTTGGGGAAAGGGTTTGTTGGCTCATAGATTAGCGTTTCGGTAATGTAACTAATTATGTAGCGGTGTACGAGTCTTCCTATGCGTTTGTAATCCTTCATCTCATTAATCAAAAAGTTTATTTCTCAAAAAAATAATAATAATAATAAGATGTACAAAATATCGGTCTTAAACTCGCCAAACACACTTATATTATATATAATAATTCATCCCTTCCAATTTCAAATCCAATCGCATGGAGGAAAGTTATTACCATTGGCTTTAGTTGGGACCCAAAGTAGTAGTAACAAACTATTATTGCCCAATTGACTGCAACGTTCAAAAAAAAAGTGCCTAAGCCTCCATGGATAATACCATTGCCATCCCTACCTTACCATAGGGTACCTTACCTAGTCCATAGTTAGTCCTTACCTCATTAATTAACTCCCCCTAAGTTAATCATACCAAAACTTTGTATCATTCTCTCATTTGAATAAAAGTAGTACTCTTTTTGGTACAATTCTATTCTTGTGATTTTCTCTTCAACCACACATGCATGCTTTGTAGGTCCATTTAACTTTAATTCCTATTATTTCCAAATGAAAAGAAGTTTTTCTTCAAATCATGATTTCCAAAACTTTTCCTTTGAATCTTGGAATTGGAAAGTATAGTAAACACTTTGACGAGTTATTGATCAAATTTTCATATTGATTACGGAATTGGAACGAGTCTCCTTCGTTATTGTTAATTGCTTTTTGGGATGTGATGGGCACCCATAACTTCAAAAATAATTTCGCACCATTTTGATTAAATCAAAGTGATTAATATATACTACACTAACAAATTTTTGAAATGAAGTTTTGTGTTTTATGGAAACCAATCCTTTGCCCTTTTAATCACATTTCCTTCAATATTAATATTGATAATGTGACAACTGACAAATACTAATCAAATGCAAATTTGTCAACTTTTTTAATAATTCAAAGGTTGTGATGAAAATTTAAGCAGTTTTTAAGGGATTCTCATTTTTTTATAACGGAAAGAGAATATTGGATTTTAATTATCCAACAGAATTTTATTGCTTAACAAATAAATGAATTCCAAATTAGGTATTTAATTTAAGTACCACATAAAATAAAAAAAACCCTGGGGCCCAAATGTACCAAATTTGAAATGTATGGGTAGTTAACGCTCCAACATTCTTAACTAAATCCAGCCTTCAAATCTCAAACATTCACAAAGTTTACCCAAAATAAAATCACATTTAAATTTCAATCAATTGCCATTAAAAACATAATAATATACTGAAAAAGAGCTCAATTTTCATCGTCTGATCAAACATTAACTCTACTAGTATTACTCATAATATTCAATCATCAGTTACAAAACCTCAAATTCCATATGTGAAAAAAAAAAAAAAGAGAAAGAAAAATTATACTCCATTAGTCATAATTTTGTTCGTTTCTGTTGTTAATTTTTGAAATTACTTATTTACTATACAGCAAAAAAAGAAAAAAGAGACTGGAAGAAATCAACCTCTATACAAAGGAGAGTGTTCTTGGACAACCAATTTTGAAACCCTACTTTGCCTGAAAACTTTCATCGGACTCGGAAAGTACCAACCTTTCCCTTTAGTCGACGGCGATGATTTCAAATCTCCGATACCAGAATGTGATGTCACAGCCACCGACCTTGACTTCTTCATCATCCTCCTCCGTTCTTCCTCCGCCGCTTTATCTTTTTCTCTTTGCTGCTCTTCACCATCGTATCGCTTGCTTTTATTTCCAGCTCTAAACATAGACCAAAAAGACGGCGTCTTGCTCTTATTATTACCCGCCAAATCACACCTATCGCTTAAACTCTCCGGTTTCGATCGGAGAAATGGAATCGCGAGGGATCTGGATCGCCGGAACGCAGGTTCACTTTCTATAAGATTAGAAACTCGACCGACGGAGCCGACACCTGACATATCTCCGGCAAAGCGAGAGAAGGAGGAGGATGAGGAGGAAGAAGAAGACGTAGTAGCGCTACACGCACAAGGACGCGCGTGGGCGCAGTCGGGACAAAGAGAAGCTAGTTTGTCTCGAAGGCAGACCGGACAGATTCCACTGCGGCGTCGTTTAGAAGGATGCTTTGCACATTTCCAGACCTCTTCTTCGTCGACGTAAAACGCCATTTTTTCAGGGAAGAAATCACCTTTTTCCCTCTTAAATTAAGAAAAATGGCCACTTTCTTAAGAAAGGTTTGGCACTCTGTTTCAGTTTCTGTTTGGTTCCCTCTCTAAATTTTCTCGCAGTTTCTCTATGTGGTGTTCGTGAGGGTGAGGTTTTTAAAAGGAAAGGTTTTGATTGAGGTGGATGAAGTAACCATGGTTACTTATATTTTTAACTGTAGTTAGTTTGTAGAACTACTAGTATTTGAGTAGTTATTAAGCTTCGATTTTTTGGTATTAAACGAAACTCTTAGTAGAAAATACCATAAAACAAAACGATAGCGTTTTAGGAGAAGTTGTCATTTAGGAAACTGCCACCATTGCTGTTGGGACTTGACGAGTTCGTAGGGGTTAGAAAAAAATGTGATTTGTTCACACGTAGAAAGCATTGTTAAGCCAGCTTAGCTTAAACTTTATTAACGGAATAAATGAATTAAAGACAGATTTCACATCTGGAGTGGGACTAATCATGGTTGGCCATCCAAGTCTTTGGCCCCCCAATCCATCTAGGTTGAGTAACAAAAATCTGTTGACTATAACAAATCAGAATCAAAATCCTCAAACAACGGATTGAATTGAGTTGATCAATTTTAATGTCAAAAAGTTTTTGGATTCACATTTTTTTTTATCTCATCCGGTATCCCTGACTAATCCGGATTTGACCCGTTGGATTCACATTTTATAAATGGAAAATTCTTTTTTTTTTTACCCTCCACTTGATCCTCCTAATAATTAAGGTAACAAATTAAATCAAGATTTAGTCCCTAATTATAAATATTGTGTGTTTGCAGGGTAAATCCCTTGATTTTAAACTATTATTGAATAGAGTTTTAGCCTTTTTTTTGGCAATAGGGTTTTAGCCTTTTAGGAATGGATTATAATTTGATAGATACACTGACAGTGTAAATTTTGCACTCCACAAGCGGGATGAGGAGTTAACACATACTCATTTTCAGAATTAGTTTTGTTTTTATAATTTAAAACTATTCTCTAAATAACACATGTCAACCCTTAACCCGTATGTGTAATCTGTTAAATTCTATCGACGATGTATTATATATAAATCCTTTAAAAATTATAGCAAATTTTCTAATAATAGGATTAAATTGAAGAATCAAGTAGCAAAACTCTTTATAAATAATTTGATCCAAAGTAGTAACAAATTGACACTAACAAATTATACTATTAAAAAAATTAAAACCCTTAGAGAGGCCTGTTTTTCTTGATCATTTCCAATGTTTTACTAACATTTTTTATGTGGGATTTGACCGAATAGCATTACATGGTCAAAAGTCAAAACAATCCTAAAAATATAAATAAGCTTTTTAGCTAGCATACTTAACATTTTTAAATTTAACCAAATTGTTAACGAATTATGTCATTGTAATTAAGAATGTCTAATCGTGATCATATACGTACATAATAATAATAGAAAGATAATCTAAGGGCATTGAATGCATAGATTTTTGTTGCAAAAATGAAGTGAGAGGGAAAGAGATGGATGAAGAAGATGTAAACTAGTCTAAGTGTCTAACACCAAAGTCATGGGCTCATGGCTTGGCTTATGGGTCCCCTCGAGCTTAATGGGTTATGTTAACAGCTGCCCCTGTTGACCTTTGTGAATCTACGGGGATGGGCCGTTTTCCTTATTCTTTTGTTAAATTCTTTTTTCAGTAAAAAAATGCCATCTTTTTGACGATTTTGGGTTCCACGTTAATCTTTATGTTTATAATATTAATAAGGGTAATTATTTGATACACCGGCGGTGTAAATTTTGGATTCCACAAGCAGGTTGTGGAGTTGACACATGTCATTTTTTGAATTAATTAAGTTTTAAATATTTCAATCTAATCCCTAGAGGACACATGTCACCCTTCAGAACCCGCTTGTGTAGTCTGCTAAACTCCACCGCCGGTGTATTGTATAATTTGCCTATTAATAATAATAGAAATACATATATATATGATTTTGACTGTTCTGATTTTCTCTCTTTAATTAATTAAATTAAATTAATTGATCCATAACTTATTTGTTATAGATCACTTATAGGTACAAATACAATACAATATTAACTTTCAACTCACCAACTCTCCTTATACGTACATTTTTTCTTTCCTTTGCTTATCTATACTATATATAAAAGTACGAATAAGGGGAAACTTTATGTTTTTCGATTGTACCCTTTTTTTATAAAAATATTTCTAAATTGCCATTATTAAAAATTATTTTAATTATTCGATTATTAAAATAATGGAAATTTAGATTATCCTCATTAATTAGAGTCCAACGTGGCCAATAGGAATGCTCCACATCATCTTTAGCATTTGAATTTTCTTCCAAAAAATTCTCCAAGTCGGTTTAAGAGAAAATAAATTCTGTCCAGAAATTTTAAGGGCAAAATCGTCCATCAGAACAGCAGAATTAGGTCTCGAGGTAAACATAAAAGTTGTAGATCTTGGAATCCTCTTTCAAACGGTAACTCATTTGTATTTTTCTGAGCTCTGAATCAAAAGTTATGAATTTTCTTCCAAAACTGCTCTTGTGAAGTCTTCATTTGAATAAAATTTAACAATACTGCATCAGGACTCAATCATTACTGCATCTTAATTTACTGATTGGACTTGGACTCCTTCTTTGGGCTTCCATATTAACGAATTGGATCTAAATATATCAGATTTAGACTTCAAGACATCTGGCTTGCAATTTGGGCTTATGGACTCAAACAGGTCTAATGGGCCTGCTGGGCCGAAATGAAACAAAATCAATAGTTTCTCCAAATTGATCCAAGATGATTTTAAATCTTCATCTTCCTAAAACATAGCTACAAATGGGTCAAAAATAGCAAATATGAGAAATATAGAGGTAAAAAGACACATACGACTATCAAAATAAGACAAAATCTCATATAAAATACAGAACAAATTAGACTTTATGTTTTATATATATTATTATATTATGAGCCAATCCAATTTTTCACTATATATTATTTTTTTCCGTATATTGTTATATTCCTAACTATTTATCCAAATTATTAACGATGATAATAAATATGATTATTCAATTTATCTATAATATGTTTTATAATTAAATAACTAATAAGCATACTATAAGAATAAAACGGATTGGATCTTAAAAAAAGATAGAAAAGAGTAAGTTAGTTTCTTCGTTATTTTCATTATTATGTTTGAGGATTGCTTAAAACGATTGTTAAACGGGTATGAAACTGAATATAGTGTATGGTCTATAAGGAGGTAATCGAAATTTTATAATATATCAAAATTTCGTAAAAGTATTTAATTTAAATATATTGGGCCACATGCAACGCACGTGAAAGGTAAAACTAATAGATGTAGAAAAGTACGTATATGCAAAATAATTAGGTTAGCTAGGGTTGGTCATTGTTGAGCTTGACGGTTTGCACGTACGGGTTATTAATATATAAGTTAATTACTTTTACGCAATAAATACGTAGATTTCCTGATCTTTTGATAATGAAGATTGCGATAGAACATGCATAGAACGCAAAATTACAAATTAATAACAGTGTTTTAATTACTGTTTTTGCCTTTTTCTATTGACAAATATTATTGAGATGTGTGATTCAAAAGGCATTTTTGATTATCAATCTTTGGATAAGACTTTCAAGTCGCAAGTTTGAAATTTCACCTTTACCTTTTTTGATATTGAAATGTTGAATGAAAATGCTTTATATCTTTCTATTTATTACTATATTCTTGCAACGTTAATTATTTGAAAATTCAATTATTCTGACTGCTTGATTTATATCGCCCTCGCTCCTAATATGGAGCCCAAAATTAAGTTTTGTGGTATTGTGGCATACCACGTTTTATTTATAGAAAGGAAGTATTAGTAATAATTAAGAAATCAACAAGTTTGGAGCAAGTGAGCTCTCACCCTTTTGTGTAGGGATAAAGTAGGGTGGTCTCATAATATTGAATCATCCACTTTAATATACACCTTCTATATTTAGGTAGTAGCAATAGATTACATTACTTACAAAATGGACATGAGCTAGGTTCAAATAATTCATAACTAATAATTTTATAAGATCTTAATTTAAATACACATGAGCACATCATCTAGTTTTCCCTCAAAACATTGGAATATGGAGATGTGAATATATTTTTTAAAATAGATTTATATATATGGCGCCCATAACACTCATAAATATTGTCTTTAATATTTAATATACATTGCATAGCTTAAATAAAATGTATAATAATTGTTGGGTGGAACTCGGAAGAGTTAGGTTAAACGATTTCAATTTAAAAATGTTCAAAATCAAAAGATAATTCATATAGCTTCGGACATTTGGCTCAATGGTAAGGTGTATGTTTTATGGACTACAAGATCTCAAAGTCGCACCGTATTTTGATATGTGTGCACTGTGAGTTTTATGGAGCTTTATATTAGTTTTGTTTATTTGTTATTATATAGTTTGTTTATTAGGTCATTTCTCATTGAATTTTTGAACATATAAAGAATTATTTTATTGTAATGCGATTTGAATATTGTATTTAAAGACAATCCGGGTTAATATAGATGATCATTTAAATTAAAGCAGACGTACGTATGTGTACAATATGGCCACAATAAATTTAGATGAAACTATGTTGATTTTGAAAATGTAGAGAGCAAAATGATCACAACAATCAATATTTATTGGGGAAAGAATAAATTAGATAGAGAGAAATATGGATGCACCTTTTAGGTTTCGATGAGCTCAACAAACCGACCCTAGCTAATATCTATCTTTTCTTTCTAGGCTTCCAATCTCTTGCCAAATGAAAAAGTTGGGCAAGGATTTATATGTTTATTTATTTATAATAGTAATTGAAATGCAAATTTTGATTTATTTTGAACCTAAATTTAACAAAAGTTTATATAAACCTTGTCCTTGAGTATTAATGAAGTGATAATAGTTGCAACTTTTTCTACCCAAGATGGTTCAACTATTTAAAATAATTTACCCATATTGTCTTCAATTAAAATAATTTGATTTGATATTTGGTTGGTGTGTTTTAATTTTTGTCAAATCACACTATTAATATATAATAATATAATTACCAATTTCTTTTTTTTTTTGAGAGACAGAGAGAGGAAGAAGAAAATTTTCACGAGTTGCACATAAAAGATTGACAACTATGAAGTAGCTAGCTTGTACGGATCAAGTGTTGATTAAGATATACAACTATACAAAGGCATTGCTGAAGAACTTCTCATTAGTATTAATCATATATATATATATATATAAAGGTTAAAATAGCTTAGCATATCATGATCAATCACAGGGCATATCGATCGGCCGCTGCCCTAAACATACATTAGTCTTCGAATAATTTAACAAACCAGGCACTTTCAACCCCCATTTCGCATGCTTAATTAATTGGTAATTAGTAGTATTTTACTAGCATTTTACACTTAAGTAAAGCATATAATATAGTTGAGTTAAATTAAAAAGTCAGAAAAAGTTAATGAATGATCTTATTAAAACCCATTAAATGATTCACCCGGTTTTATCTTTATCTTTAATAATAACGATCAAAATCAGTAGTCTGATAGCTCACCAAAATGCAGCTTGCCATATAAACTAGTGGTCATAAAGCAGGGAGTCAACCGCTAAGCAATCACATCAGCACTTCCTAGTGTCGCGGTGGCACACGACCGAGCCCCACCCCAGACCAACTTTCAAAATGGGCTCAACTACTGATCTACCACCGGTGGCACCGCCGTCCCTTTCCCCCATGCATATCATCAATCACTGTCACATCTCCATCCACTAGCAGTAACTGTTCTTCAAGTGAACCAACCTTTCAATTTGGGTCCTAACTCCTTACCCGTTAGATCCAACAGCTTTCAAAACTGCAGATTTTTATTTATTTTTTTTATATATTTACAAATTAAACTTGTTTGAATTGGATAGCACAAGGAGATTTTTTAACAAAAATTTTGTACTCAAATTGGAGAGTTAGAAATACCAATTCACGACCCTAATATGTGACCTAAATTATTGTTTGTACTTGGGCATGATATTTGGATCAAGTTGGAGCTTTGCCAAAAAAAGAAAATGATCAAGTTGGGGCATTAGAAATGTTATGGGCTAGATTCAACTGCGTTCCTTTTTGGGCCACTAACAAAAGCTTATACAAAAGGAAAATGGGCCCACAATTGGACTTAGTCTTGTCTAATGTCCATATTACAGCCCATTGAATCTTTTTGACAAAATTTAACTTTATAGAGGAAAATCTGGCATTTCATACAAATTGATCATGTCTTACTCTTCAGTGTTGGAAGGAACCAAATTTGTTCTAAACATGATTTGGGATTGGAATCTTATAAATTGAAAAAATAGGTGTTAGAAAGAGTTTAACTCCATTTATTCATTTAAGATTTGATATAACTTGCCGATACTTAAAACTTAATGTGACTACAGGAATATTCAAGTGGTTTAAACTTTGTACCAAAAAATTTATTCAATGTGATTGTTGGCTTTTGCTAATACTTTCCAAAATGTTCATTCTTACCATTTATAATAGTTCGATAAGATGCAAAGTATTCCCAATTTTCTTGATTCCAAGAGATTAATTATAACAAGTCAAATGGGTTTATATAGAAAATAGTGATACTATTCCTAATAGTGTCAAAATTCATGATTTAGTTACAGCTAAGTTTTACCTTTTGGCCTTTGGGTGACAATTCTCACCCACCATCCAAATTATGCAATATATTGCCATGTGAGTTTGGCTAACCTTCATGTTACAGCTTTTGCTTCTATATAAATTCTCACTAGTCACAACAGACATCATATAATACGGAGCTTTCATTTTCATTTTTCAATTTTCATCCCATGAAAAACATCATGGCTTGGAAGCCAAAGCCCATATCTCCATTGTCTGAACATGATTCAGGCAAAACTTCGTATCAATCCAAGGAAGATTTCAAGTCCCCTCAACTATATAATATTTTCCTTAAGTTTATATTGCTCGTTCTGGCATTCTCTGCTCTTGTTCTCGTCGGGATTTACATAAAAGATGGGAAAGATGGTCCAACGACTCGTCCAAAAGTATTTCTACAATTTGATTCATTTTCAATAATCGATTTCAAGGTGATGGAAAGTCCATTGGTTGCCAATTGGACTGCAAAGTTTATTTTCATCAACAACAAGAACAATTCGGAGATTTCTATTAAGCCCTTTGATTTATTAGCGTTTTACAAACGCACCAATCTGGTTTCGTGTGCTTCCATGGAAGAGCCATTGGTCTTGAAGACGAAGTATCAGTCAGTAATTGAAGTTGAATTCAGTCCCAAAAGTTGCAACGAATTAAAGCTCCCCATGATTAATGATGAAGTTTTACAGGGAATGAGGGAAGATTTGAACAAGGGAAAGATCAGTCTTAACTTGAATTTAGAGGCAAAATGCAAAAGAAGAATATGGGGTCATTGTGATGTTAAATTGGAGCAAAGTTGTGGTTTGGATTTGCAATTCAATTCTACCAAACTATCGGCAGGAAGTATAGCCAAGGACTGCCGCATTCCATTGCCTGCCTGCCTGATTGATTATTGAGTTTCAAGTCTTATCCATCTTTTTTAATTATCTTGTAATTATTGGAAGAAAAGCAATTAGGACACTGAAACAAAAAAAAAAAAAAAAAAAAAAAAAAAAAAAAAAACCAGATGACAGGAACAAGCATTATGTAGTTTCTGGCAGAACAAGATAGATTCTGGTAGCACCTTCCAAACCAAATTCATGCTGATCTCATACTACTAATGGACCAGAATATCCAGGAGAAGATAGTGATTTTCTTAAGTAGCTTTGTGGAATGTGGATATAAGTATATTCCTTTCTTTTGGGCAATAATTTTGCATTTCTTCTTTTTCTTCTTCATGATGAATGATGATAAATGACTCAACAGTCAAGAATCAAGAAATTGAAAGGCATGGCTAACCCAAAATAGAATTGGGTAAAAGTAATCCAACAATGATGGGGCTTTACTAAAGACCCTTCAATTTGGGTTAGAATTGATCTCTTCTTATCTTCCATATATATACTTCCCATACCTATGAATATTCTCACAACCTTAAGTAAAAACTGAGTCATCCATCACTTAATTTGATAAAACTTTCCCAAAAACATATACTAAATCTTAAATTTCTCTATGATTCTTATTTTAGGGGTGGCTAAGAAGGAGGGAGCCTTTTCTCATCAAAGGGGGCTGCCCAAGTAAGAGCTTTATAAAGTAACCAAAGGCATCAAAACCCTTAAAGTCCAATAATGCAGAAGCACTCTAAAATGCTAACAATAATATTAAATGGGATGGGTTTCCATGATTGGGATTCACTTTTTTCTGTCATTATCAGATTCCTTGTAGGAATTTCGGCAAAACCAAACTAATAAAGTTAAACCTCAAAAAATAAAAAATAAAAAGGACGGTTAACCGTGCTTGAAGAGAAGCAATATAATTGCAAAAGTGATGATCAAAAAGGATTGGGAACAATTTAAAGTACAAAAATATAGTAGCATAAAATAGCTACTCAACTCCATTTTTTCTTGTTCATGTCATTATAAAAAACTACCCTTCAAAAAGTATGCAAACCCTCTAATATAATAAGGACCTTTCTTTTCTTCCTTTCACACATGTTGTATTATGTTAGAACACTAACTTTCTCTTTAATGGGTTAGGTTCTTCATTTCTTTCCCTTCCCATATTCACAATGATCTTTCACGTGTAATTTTTTTTTCATCCAAAATATTTATGGGGATAGCTTTTAAGGCACATATTGATTCCTTAGCTTATTTTCTTTATTGGTCATAATATTCTTTTTCTTAATAATTATGGCCTACCCATTTGACCATTTCCATAATTAGCCCTCAACGGCCAATGCTTCATGAAATCAAGATCAAAATACCAAGAAAACAACTAGCATTTGGGTTGTTTTATCATCTAATTATTACCATAATATATTATGAAAAAAGCATGCAATAGGTAAAATGGGTGGATGAATTGTTTAAAACTAAAATCATTCAAATTCATAGTGAAATGAGTTAATGGTAAAGCTATATCGTGCGTTCTTCAAGTAGTATTATATATGTAGTCAATCATTTCTTCACATTACAACTCTACCTTTTTTTTTTCTAGCAAAAAAAACTCTACCTTTTTTTGGTTTTTTGGTGATTCTTTCTTTCTTTAATTTTCCCCTCTTCTTCTTAATTTATTAAATATATAATATGCATTTTTACTAAGTGTATACATAAAAGTAAAAATATTGTGGGAAACCACTAAGAAAATTCGACCTCCCAAAAAGCAAATACGGCACCCAAATTGCTGTCTCTACTTGATGCAATAACGACATCATCATTTTCTCTATACATGTCGGCCTTTCCTGGCTTCACATTTTGGAATTTAAGGGACTCTTTATAATTAGACAAAAATGTACTTCTAGAAAAACATAATTACTCCAACTCCTCTTTGTTAGAAAAATACGAAAATTGTCCACTCCTTATTGCTTACTTCAAAATAGAAACCCAAATTAGCATTAAGTTATACAAATTTATTTTAAATGCCAAAATGCACCCTAAAATTTTAACGTATTGTTACTTTACACTCAACTTTTTTATTTTGATCATATCGCATCCTAATGTTTTATTTTGCATACATTTTGCACCCTCTATGACAGAAAATGGTTACGGTACCATTACGGTACTGACGTGGCATGCCACATAGAATTAAAATGCCACGTGACATGCTGATGTGGTAAAATTTTCTTATTTTCTTTCTTTTATGCTGACATGGCATGCCATGTGACATTTTATGGATGATGTGGCATGTCACATGGCAATTTTTGACTGGTGTGGCATGTCACGTCAGTATCATAACGGTGTCATCGGGTACTGAACGAATTTTCGGTAATAGAGGGTGTAAATGTACGCAAAATAAAACATTAGGATGCGATACGATCAAAATAAAAAAGTTAGGTGCAAAGTGATTGTCCGTATAAACTTTAGGGTGGATTTTGGCATTTAAGCGTTTACAAAATCATGAAAGAAGTCAAAAATTAAGTTATAGAATTGCTCTATGTTTTTATCGAGGACAACAAAATAGAAATTTCCGCATTATAGTGGCTATGATTTAATTCTTAGCAATCTCATAGATTCATGACTAATGAGATAGAATTTTAGCTAATGAAGATATGTTGGTGGGAGAAACTAGGCTAGTAATTTGTTCCGATTATGGTTACCGGGTTCGATCTGTTTCCAAATTCGGGTTCAACAATATATTTAGTGACCCTTTTACGTATAGTTTGTGAAATGTGACAAAGAAAGATTGCAAGAGGACAAAAAGATTGGAACAACTTGGTTGGTTCTCATGGCAATGTAAATCATGCTACCCTTGCAACTTGCCCTCCTCACTACAATCTCCCCCACTAAAATCCCTTTCTATCTTTCTCTCTCTTAATTTTCTTATTTTCAATTAAAAATTAAAAGAAAAACTCAAACTCCCTTCTTTTTCTTTTAATCAATAATCTATTTCTAAATTTAAGCAAACATTGCTGTCCAATTATCTCTCTGTCCCAACAATTACGTACATTATAAAGCCACCACTTAAAAGTATTGAAGAGATATTGAAGAAAATGTTGAAAAGAAATTACATTGGATTATGTAATTAATTGCTTTATTTAACTATTTTTGTATCTGGCCAAAAAAAAACTATTTTTGTAATAATTTATGGTGACTAAATGAGGTTTATAGAATTGATCTGCTTGGTCAGAAAAAGAACCAAAGACAAGATTACAAGTTTTATTTTGTTCGACTAAATTCATATACTTAATTAAGGTTGTCAATTAGTAGGTTGTGGGTTAGATAGAAAATCAACATGATCAAGTAAGTCAAAGTTCTAGAAAGTGACCCATGATTTCAATTAAGAACATTTCTTTTTTAAAACCACTTATTATTATAGATTTATATGCAAAGTTCCTAAAATTTAAGGGTAGGATTCGAACCTCTATCCTACCGGGTTAACTTTGGACTCTAATTTTGAGTTTTAGTACACTTGCTCTCTTGTATTTTATGAGAACAAGTGAGAAAACAAACAAACTACAATGAGGAGAAACTTTCAACTATTTGAAATGGTGCCCTTAAATTGGGCAACTTCTAAGAGAAAGACAAGGTCAAAGCTTTTTTGTCTAGTCAAAGTCAAATTCTACACGTAATGAGATGGCAGGATCTGATTGGGCAAAACCCAAAACATACAAAAGACTTGGTTGTATGATAAAATGATAATCCTAATGTTTTTGATGTTACTATCAAAACCTATCATATAAATACTTATGGTGTTATGGGGATGTATCTTAGGCCGGCCATCCGTGAGAAATGAGAATTCTCAAAGCTTCAAAACATTGGGCCCACAAAACACAAAGAAAACCCAAAGCAAGGGGCCGACGAAAGGGGAATCTGGGCCCTACATAAGAATTGTAATAATAGAAGTGGGCCCCAAAATGGGTTGCTTTCTATTTATCTCTCAAAAAATGAGTCAACAACACCCAAAAACACGGTGTGAAAAACGACGTAGCATCGTACAGCAGCAATTGCAAAAGGCAAAAGCAAGTCGTGCGTGGTGTGCCGTGTGCGTGGGTGGGTGGGTTTTGGGTTCAAACCATGTGGCTTTGACTTCACCAGTAGAAGCCATCCCTAGTCAAACTTCAAATCAACCCCAAAAATATTGTAAATTTCTTCTTACTATTAATCATTTTACTTTTAAAATATTAAAAATTTGATTAAATGGAGCTCTCGCTTTTGGTAATCAACTTTTGATGGCAATTTAATTGTTTAATCAAAGTGTGGCAAAAGGGTCCAAAGAGAAAGAGGGCCTTTTGGTGATAGTTATCATGAGAAAGATTCAACTCTCTCCCACTCTTTTTTAACAATGGTTTGTTGTTTTGTGGGAAGAAAAAACTTATAAAGCCTACTTTGCTTGACTTGCTTTCAAATTTCATTGAATAGAATTATGTATAAAAATAATTAAATGGGAGCTTAATTAAGAAGATGATAATGTAAGAGAGTTTTTTGTTGATGATGGCAATAATTGATGTTTGGCATGTCATTATTTTTGGGTCAAATTGGCTACAAACTATACCTACTATATAAATATACTAGTATATATATGGTTTTAATTAAAATCTCTATGGAAGAAATATTCATTTTTATACAAATTGGAGATTTCATCAGACTTAAGCTTCATGGTATTGGTGGAGTAGCTCCTGATTTCATAAATAGGAAGCTTTGTTGCAAATGAAATTCGATGATTCCTAGTGTTTCTAGCTAGGTTCTGATATAATTTCTATTTATTAGTTATTCCTTGTTTTTGTAACTTGCCGCCAAGCATGTAGGTAAAAACTTTTGCTTTATATTGGATAATAAATTGATAATTATCCAAAAAAATCATTTTTGCCAAAAAAAATAAACTAAAATTATTCAATTTGAGCAGAGTTAGTTTTAATTAGGTTAAATTAGTTGCTTGTTTCCTTCGAAGACGCAATATTATTAGTCCAGGGATGTTGGAGATTAGTAAGATCATGAAGCTAGGAAGAAAGTTCAATTCCCAATTATTATAATCCATAAAGTAGATCTTTGGATTTGGGCAATTTCGAAACTCTATATATATGATCTACATTCTTCATGTCTATCTTTGACTGCGAGACCTTCGTACGTATAGTGGTACTATATTTCTACTATTAATACTTAAACAAACCTAGTTAAATTCCAACTAGTACAAACTGAGGCTCACAATTTTATCCAGGCGAGATGTTCATTTTTCTTTTTCTTTTATATTCGAGATTCGTAGGGATCGAATCATAATGTCATTTAAAACTGAGAATCTAATACTTTATCACTAGACCATTAGTCATATGTGTAATGGCATTCAAGTTCAAACTTTGAAACATTAAGCAAAAGAAATCCAGAAAACTTCAAATTCATCAGCATTGTGCCTATATGTTTAGGATTGCCAAACTATTTCTAAAAAAAAAAAAGATTTAAAGAATTTAGTTCCTTTATCTGTTTTTGTTATTCTTCAACCAAAATATATATATATATATATATATATAATATAATATTTGGTAAGTAGACATGGAAATATAAATTTTGCTAAGAAGTTTTCTCAATCCAAATCGCTGTCCATTTGTGTTTAATATATATATATATATATATATATATA
>AWUE01016274.1:0-137053 GCA_001974825.2 Corchorus olitorius | reverse complement strand
ATGAATAAATAATCAAAGAGAAAACTCATATCATTGCCTTGCCTATATATAATTTTTTTTGTTCTTTATAACAAAAAGATGCGATATTCCATGGCTGCTGCCGGGTTGGAATGCGTTTTATTTATTTATTTTTCCTTTTATCAGATACACTAATCATACGATGAAACATTATAAAACTTATTATTATCCAAAGAATCGAGCCACATAATTAATGCTGAAGCTAACTAATTCTTTTAATTAGGTCTTTTCTTTAACATAGAAAGTAAAATTTATAGTACCCTTTTAGGGTTCTTCTTTTTTTGGGTATAATTAAATTTCCAAAAAGATTATATATATATATATTTTTTAGATTTGGACATCTGGTTATTGGACTGAACTTTCTCTTCTTATCTACAAACACATAAGCTAGCGAAACATACAGAAAAATACTATAAAACGGCCTTTATTAATTTCTTTGTCTTCCACTAGCTAGTATATAGAAAAATAAAGAAAAAAGAAACTTCTTTCTGGCTTAAAGCTAAAGATAGATATCTATAAAATTTACACATTTACATCAATAATTTTCCATGTCAAGTTATTGGAAATATCAGCTTCATTTCAATAGTTTTCTTTGCTTTTTATTCTTTTGGCATAGGCTCCGTTTAGTAGAGTGGTGCGGTAGCGGTGCGATTGACACTGTTTAGCAACTGTACAGATGAGATTACACTGTACAGATTAGATTAGGTACTGTACAAATGAGATTATTAAAGCAGCGATAGAAACAGAGATTACACTTAAGACTTCATTTGACCGGTACATCGGTCCACCGGCTAAACGACCGGTGAATCGATGCAGTAAACATGACCATAGTATATAACATATGAGAGATGGGCATGTTCAAAGAAATTTCACCGTAATGGTCTGGCAACAAGCAGACATTTTAAAAATGGTGACTTTTCGGAAACTTTCAATGAGGAAAAAACATAAAATAAACTTCTTTCCCAAGAAATCTCATAATTAATAAAAGATTTGCTAAATTTTTAGGAGGATACAAAAATCTTAATGAGAATCTGCAAATATTATACCCAATTGAAATCCAAAAGATCTTCTTAATTCTTCTTAGTTTATAATTAAGGTGCATGATTCTGCAATTTACACGCTTAATTCATATCTTTCTGATCATATGTATCAGCTTCATTATTTATAATTAGTATTTTATACTGATATGATCTATGAGATTATGGCATGCTTATTGTCTAGTGGGTTGATCTTTAAAGTGGCATGGATCTTTTCGAGTCAAAAAAATCCCATTTTATTATTACATTATGGTAGTATTTTTTGGTATTAATTTTTCTTTGTGGCATTTAAGACCCAAGTTGAATTTGTCCATTCATTGTCTTTTTTTGATTAACTTAAGTATGGGTGTTCTCGTGGGCCCCCACAACTCTCTCTTCTTATCTTAAGAAACCAGAATTTAGATATTTATTCAAGTACTATACTATAGTGATCTATAGTAACCTTTACCCGATGGAGAAGAACAATTATTTGAGAATATTTCAATTTACTTTTTTGCATTGAGCATCCTATTCTTCCATAGATAATTATCACAAAAACATATCTCAAATGTAGAATAAATGCTTACTACCATATAAAAACAAAAAAAAACCCAAAAAAAAAGAGAGAATATGAACCGATGCATATATTTGCCAATGCCAAACAAAATCTTAAACCCTTCTAATTTATCAAATAATGACCCATAATTTTGATTTATCAAGAATGAAATAATAATGTAAACTTATTAATCAACATTTTTTTAGATACTTGAATTTGTTAGGGTTTGAACTCTTATCATCAAGATTAAAAGTTCAACACTGTATACTTTTTTTTTTATACAAAGTACTAGAAAGTAAAGATATAATGGCAACTACTACGGTCTTATATAGTGGCAATTCCAACTCTGTCTTCATGAAGCAGAAAAAGAAGCTGATCAGGCGGTTCGATGCACTCCGTAATCCTATAATCCGCCTCATGTGCTAACATCGCCATGCAGTCTGCACATCGATTGCCCTCTCGATTACCATACTATATATGAGGTTGTTTGTAACTTGTGTTATAATGAAATTGAAATGCAAGATGTAGATGTCGACTCAATGGCAATGATCTCTCCTCCCTCACTTTCTTCTTGTTCTTTTATTTATGTCCTATGAAGAAAATCCCAAGTTAAATTATAAATTGCATTTGAAATGCCTTATTAGTCTTTGTCTAAGGGAAAACATTTGTAAGATAATATCTATGAGACTATTGCCAATCAAAAGCCACCTTTATCACCAAATGCATAGAACGAAAAGAAACAATTTGCCAATTTGGTAGTAAAAGTTCATAGTTTACCATAATAATTTGGAAGTTTGGATCAGATCACCATCAATGATTCATGAATTTGGTCTTCTATCAACTCATCGCTAAACTTGAACAAATCCCTCTACAATTATAGCCAAACAATGATTGATTAGATTGCTTAGTCAAGTACCTAAAATCCTTATTTACTCAAAGCAATCAAGCACAATTTACATGTGTTATACTTTTCGTTTCTTTATAAAAATTTCGCCATTAATATTAAGAATAAACTTAATAAAATTGTTAAAAAATAATGAGAAAAAAACACCAATGTAGATATTAATATTACCATATTCCGAGCAAAGTTTGAGTGAAAATTTTCTTGAAGCTAATTAAATTGTAATGCATATAGTTTTTGTTTTCTAATAAGAGATGGCCGACCAAAACCAAACTCCATGCTATTAGGGCCAACCTTTGATATCAACCTGTCTGATCCCTACTCTACATTTGCCTAAGCTTTCATTCATCCCAATGGGGAAATTAGGTTTTTCCCAATCAATTTGTCCTTGTTTGCTGTTTATTATAATTCAATGTAACTCTTACCCAATTTTCTTTGTCAACAAAATATCAATTAAAGGAAAAAATTAGACAAAACATAAATGAAAAATTAGAATTATTCAAAATTATTAAAAAAAAACCCCACAAATAAGACAAAATCTAAATTAGTTAAAAAAAAAGATTGAGACAATGAACAATGACATGATCAAATAAGCAAATAAATTTTACTATTGTAGTAGTAGAATTTAAAAATGTACAATATCTATCCATTATAACATAAAAAAATCACCATTCAATAAATTACCTCACTTAAATAAAATGTTGATTCAGCATTTCACCAATAATGAGTGACAATTAAGGTATTAAATAATCACATATACTTAAAAGAAAAAAAATGGGAAATTGTAATTAAAAGAAAAAAATAAAATAAAATGATAAGACCAATGAGAAAGAGAAAGAGAGAGGGGCGAAAATGAAAGGGAAATAAAAAGGAAAGACGGAGGTCGGTTCCTTGCACCCAACGCATCTCCCATCAAGGGCTTAGCTTCGGAACTAGGTTCGGGTGTGGACTTTGTGTAGATAAGAACGACCCCCTTCCCCCATTCTCTCTATTTTCTCATATTTCATTTTTATTTTCTCTCTTCTTAAGCTTTAAGACCCCATTTTTTCTCTCTCTCTGTCTCGCCGCCTCCACTTCTCTCTCTAAACTCCCTCACTCAAAAATCCTCTTCTTCAAAACCCAAAACAGAGCATTTTTCCCTCTTCTCTTTTCAATCCGTTCAAGCTGGCGATCGAAAATCAAGAATCCACTGTCCGTGAAATCAAGCCCAAGAACAGAAGAATCATGGTATCTATCTATCTATCTATTCATCTTCTCCATTTTCGCAAAAGGAACTCTCTTTTTTTCCATTGTTCTGTTTTCTTTTTCTTCAACTTTTATTACTCAGCTTTTCACATTTTTCTTTTGGTTTCTTGATCTGGGTTTTAATTTAAAATGTGTATTGATGAAAATGGTGTTCTTTCTTTTTGATAGGGAGCTGGTGGACCTGATGATGAAGACAATAGGTGGCCGCCATGGTTGAAGCCTTTGTTGAGAGAACACTTCTTTGTTCAATGCAAGCATCACGCTGATTCTCACAAGAGTGAATGCAATATGTATTGCTTAGATTGTATGAATGGCGCTCTCTGTTCTTTCTGCCTTGCTTATCACAAGGATCATCGTTACATTCAGGTTCGATTTTGTTCCTTCAATTTCACATTTTCCTCTTTCTTTTGTCTTTAACCTTTTGGAAATTGATTTACCAACTATTTGAAAATTTGTGTCATTTCCTTTTATGGGATGAAGGGAATCCTGTTATTTCAATCGCCTTTTTTGGCATTCAGGTTTCCAATTCTGGGATTCTGTTCTCTGTCCTTTTTCGATCGAGTTTGTTTTTCAATTTTAATTTAAAGCACATTTCTTTAAAGCTCTCCTCTGCTATTTTTTGTTCTGTTTTTCAGTAATGTACTAAAAGATTAAAACTTTAGTCGTCAGTCAAGGGTAGTTGTTTGTACTTTTTCCAAGCCTCCATATTTTCTTTCCCACATTTTCTTAGCAACCAAGCAGAGGCATTGACTCATTTTTCAAGGCTCTTTTCTCTGTTTCATAAAAACTCCTCCTTTTCATCTAAACAATGTTTAGTTTTCCGATCTAATTACCAATCCCCACGTAATTCCCCAGTTTTCTCCTCTGTTTCTAACAACAAAGCCCAATGCTTTCCTCGTGACTGGGTGTATTCTGATTTTGCATTACTTGGCAGATGAGACTAAACAACTCACGAATTTGTCATGGGATTTGTCTGTTATTTCTGATTTTCATTACAAAAATTCGACATTTATTTCTTCAATATGCTAATGTGGGTTGCTCTGTTTTGAATTTTGACAGATTAGGAGGTCCTCATACCATGATGTGATAAGGGTATCTGAGATACAGAAGTACCTGGACATATCTGGAGTCCAAACTTATGTTATTAACAGTGCTAAGGTTGTCTTCCTCAATGAGAGGCCACAGCCAAGGCCTGGAAAAGGTGTCACCAACACCTGTGAGGTCTGTGACCGTAGCCTTGTGGACTCCTTCAGATTCTGCTCTCTTGGTTGCAAGGTAAAATCCGCCGTTCATTCTTTTAGAATTAAATTTTCTTGTTAGTCAATGGTGCTGTTTGGTAGCTGAGAAAGTGTATAGTATTATGTGAAGGTTCTAGTTTTTCCAAGTGAATACCAAATTGGTCAAAATCAGCTTAATTTTGTTTGGTGAAACTATGTTTGACTTTTCTTGTATCTTCTTTTATTATTGCCTTGGGAATTAGGCAAGTAGCCAGGGGGAGGCAATGCAATGTGAAACAAAAATAATACTACTCATATTGGTTGATGATTATTCAAACTTTAATTGCCCTTGTAATCAACGATAATGTAGTTAATTTTTGATTAAATGTGTTTTAATCTTTGGTCCAACTTTGAAATGTTGTGAATTCTAATTCGTTTTCACATTATTGATGATTTCTCCAATTCCAATTGCAGATTGTTGGGACATCAAAGAATTTCCAGAAGAAAAAGAGGCACTTAGCCATGGCATCAGACTCTGAGGATTCATACAGCAGCAGTAGCCATGGAAAGCTGAAGAACAACAACAAAGAGAACAGCAATAACAGCATCAAAGTGCAGAGCTTTAGTCCTTCAACACCCCCTCCAACATCGGTTAATTACCGAACTGCCAAGCGAAGAAAGGGGATTCCCCACCGAGCTCCAATGGGAGGATTAATCATAGAATATTAGTCATTAGCCCATAGTGTTTTCTAAAGTTAAATATATTAAAAACTATATAGTATTTCACCCTATAACCTTCCACCCCACTTATACAGTCATCATCGTCACAATGCCCACCTTTTTTCCGCGAAAAAGCCGGCATTGTCACACTCCAACCTCTCAGCTCTCTGTCTAGTATTTGTGTATATAGAAGCAGCAAAAAGATAGAAGTGGGAAAAAAAGGATGAAAAAATAAGCCCCAAAATGTTGAAGATCATGAATGCTATAAAACCCTTTTCTCTGTTTTTTGTTTTCTTTGCTTAGTTTCTAAGAAATAGGGTGCTTTTCGTTTTTCTAGAGTGATTATACATATATAAGTTTTTGGCAAAATAGTAATGGGGAATGCAAAGATGTAAATAGGGGTTTTTCTGGTTTTAGGGAAAGTTGAAGAAGATGACCATGTTAGGGAGGTTGATGTTAATATATGGAAAATATGGAATGAAATAAGAAGATTTTACTTTGTATCTATATTGATTGATTTGCTTTCCCTTTTTAGAATGTAGAAATATTTGTTTTTCTTCTTCTCTTTTTACCCCAGATATTTAGAATTTTGCTTAATCTACCAATAGAGGCAGAGCTTAGCTACTAAGGACTTAAAATCTGCTTAAACTGGAATAAACCTGCTTAAACTGAAATAAGCCCTTTAATCAATTCATTTTGGTTCTAATTTTCTTCATTTTGAATGGTGGTGATTAACCTTCCAAACATCCTGGGGCCCATATGTGGTTTGGCACGTGTGAAGTGGGGTTTGAGACTTTGGGGTTGTCTAGATTCGCACGTGTCTAATGTGCAATGGTTGTTGGGTTAGGTGTCTTGATTCTTGGAATCATCAAGTAGGTCAGCCGCCCCTTTGGCTAATTGTTTTTTTTTTAATGTGTATTGATGTGTCAGAAAGGCGGTTCGGTTTTGGTTTCTTAGCCAAGTGGGTTTATTTATTTTTTATTTTGTACAGAATGTGGGGCCCCCTAAAACTGTGATTCAATTTTGACCCTCTGATCTGATCTTTGTAACTGGATGAGAGTACGGTTGTTTTATGATGATGATGGGCGCTGAAAGAAGAGTTTTAGTGTATGTTTTGGGGTGGGGGCCCCTCACCTATTGAATTTTTGGTGATTATTGTAACCACATGTCAGCTCAAGCTACGGTTAACTTTCAAACAAAATTAATGGTAGGCTTTTTATCTATGGGCTGACGGGGCATTCTTGGATTATTCGTGGCATTTCTGCATTTATACACATTTATTAAATTAAACAACAATCTTCAAGGGGATACATTAGTGGTTAAGAGATCCCGGGTTCAAAATCTGTGATGGATGGAGTTGAAATGGAAAAAGAGTGGACTACCTCCTATTTTGTAATCCATTTCAATATAATACTCATGAATAACAAAAGAAAAAATTAAATTAAACAACAAATATATACCCCAACAAGATTTTCTTAAAATATATATACACTAGTATTCGATAATCCACATAATTACATCGAATTTCGATTAAGAGTTGAACTAGAAACTCTCCAATATCATTAAAATATAGTTAAGCTTGTATTACTAAAATTTCTAATGTGAAACATATGGACTTACATTTGGATTCAAGTCAAGAATATTTTAATTTTAGTCAAATTTAGACAGAAGAGAAATGCATGCTTGGTTTCAAATTTTGTTCGGAATCAGCATAACCACCAATTTAGATAAAAATACCAAATATTCTTCAATGTTTTGGTTGGTACTACTTAATACTAATTTTAAAGTGAAGATTAATTAGCGGGTTTCTTTTGAATTAATTTTATTAATGATATAGTAATAATAAACTTGTTTAAAATTGGTTGTGTTGTTCACTTATTAAGCTTTTGCTAATTAGGTGATGACAAATGAGAAAGATAACATAAAACCTAGTTTGGGTTTGTCTGTCCCCTGAAAGATCTGCAGATAAGCAGGGAAGCAGTTAATAGGGTGTAGTTGTACTTTTTTCTACCGCCCATCATTTCCCTTTTGATTCTACCTTTGACTTGCTTTTTTTCTCATTGAATTTTTTTTCGAAAAAGTAGTGTTCATAAATTTTACGTGGTGAAAACTCTTTTGAGTTTTTGATCACGTGATGCTGCCATGTGGTACACACCAATTTTCATGCTCTAACATTTTTACCAACCACATCACATGTTATTTTACCCCAAAACTTTGACCCCCTTATTTTACACTTTTCTTTACAATGATTTTTCATAATAATTATTATGGTAAAATTTTAACTTTGTTTAGCCATAATCGTTGAACCATGTGAAATGTGTTTGATCTTTTAAAAGTTAATTAAGATTTCGAGTGTTAGGTTTTCTTTTTGGATAACATATATGTTAAACTAAGCTAAAACTCCATTTGTTTGAGTTGAGAGGTGCGGCCGATTGCAGTCAAACGGCTACACTGTTAAATTGCATATAAAAAAAATGATGCACTGAAAAGTAAAGAAGTCTTAAGTAATCCCAACGCATCATTTCCTCCATAATGAAAATTTTTCATTAGAGACGTGTTCATAAAATTCATTCTCCAAACACAATCTTGAGTCCAAATATCGAATTAGTGAATTAGTCAAAGCTCAAAAGGTTTGAATAATTATTGTTTTTTAAAAATGTATCGTGAATTTTTATCTTTCAATCTTGGTGAATTAGATTATGAGAAAAACAACAATCTTTTAATATTGGATTCCAAATTGTATAAAATTTTTTTTTGAGTAAAATTTTAACACTAAATCTAACTCAATATCAAATTAATCGAATTGTAATATGAGTATTGGATATACTCCATATATAATAAGATAATTAAAAAAATTTACTAACATGGTTTCTATTTTTTCGGAATAAAAGAATTGAAGATATTTTTCATGATTCCAAGGACTGCCAACGGTAGTAGCAGTCCAATTCTGCTAAAACAAATTATGCGAAAATGAAAAGCATAAAAAACAACAATAAAAGAAAGGATTAAAACTATCACAATAAAAAAGGAGTAAAACATGTTAGGAAATGACACGTGAGCATATAAACTTTTGAACCAGTTTTCTTGGGGACATAAGCAGCTCTAAGTAGCCTCCAAGTGGGCTGTATTTGTCCCTTCTTAAGATTATTTCTATTTTTCAATGTTATTATTCTTTTCTTTCAAAAATCGATGCGCTTACGTTGGAAGATTGAAGAATATCTTGCCACGTATTAAGTGAAAGCGTTAAGAATTCAATAAGAACCGTCCACGTATCAAAAAATCATGTTCCACGTGTAAAATCACTATATAAGGCACAACATTCTTTTTATGGAGTGGGAATCACCCAATTACTCCTTTGTAAATGATGACGTGGATTTTGGACGGTCCCTAACTCTCCTATAATTATTATTGGCCTTCACCGAAATGGCATTTTCATTTTTTTTTCTTTTATAGATTTTATATTTTACGGCCATATCTTTTACGTTTTGCTCTTTTAGGGACTTCCTTTCTTTTGCTTTTGTAGAGTGATTATGTGGATGGATGTTTTTGGCAATTGGAAAGAAAATGTGAATAAAATTGCTTTAGGATAGATTTGGAATGTTGTGGAATTGATTGACGACTGCTTTGTTACTTTTCTTGAGTTGTATCTTTTTCTAAGAATTAGAAATTAACTTCTTATCCCGAAAAAAATAACAAAGAAAGAATAAAGGGATAAATTTTGTGTGCCATCAAAATTGGCAAGACATGATTTTATGTAATTACCAAAAGCAAAATCAAAATCAAGAAATAAAGGAGATACAAACGATAAGCATATTCATTTCACAAATTGCATTATAAAAACAAAATGTAACTATTGAAATGTATAAAATTGGGAGAATTTTTTCATTAAAGTCTGATGCGACTTAATTTTGAATTAATCGAAATTCAATGTAATTATCAAATACATGAAAGGTCAGTCACGAAGAAATATTTCATTCTCCTTGTTGTTATTGTTAGTTTAGACTTTAGAATGTATATATGAATGATTAGGTTGAAGGGATGGGGGTACAGCTAAGAAAATTAGTTTCACCTACTTTCGAATGTATTAGGATGAAGTCAAAAAAAAAACTTGACAATAAATGTCTGCACATTAAGAACTTCAATCTTTTTTCTTCCTTTGGTCTTAGGCAGCTTAAAAAAGTAGGAAAACAAATCCTTATTTCCATGAATGTTAATTTGAGCTGTGACAGTACTCTAACTTGGTAGTTTTGTCAGATCAATCAATTTTGCTATTGTTAATTAATCAATTAGCTCACATTTCTTTGCTTGAATGGAAGGTATAATTGCCTTCATTTTTATGACAAAAAAAGTTTTGATTTCAATCTGCATTAAATTCTTCCTTCTCCCCATCTAAGGCCCTCCCCTTTACAA
This sequence comes from Corchorus olitorius, assembly GCA_001974825.2. Taxonomy (NCBI): domain Eukaryota; kingdom Viridiplantae; phylum Streptophyta; class Magnoliopsida; order Malvales; family Malvaceae; genus Corchorus; species Corchorus olitorius. The sequence continues at coordinate 126,970 of AWUE01016274.1, read as the reverse complement.
ATATAGCTTAGCCTTCGCCAATCCCTATACACCCTTATTTGCAAATTTCGCGAAAGTTGAGGTCCCAAATTGAGATTTCAGCCTATAATGTTAGGCTTGTAGGAGAGAAAAATTGTATAATTTTGAATAATCTCGTTAAACTATAAATTTTGAATGTTAAACGACTAAACCAAGATCTCCAAACCTAAATAATTCTCTGGCCAAAAAAAAAAAAACTAATAATTCTATAAGAGGGGTGGGAATGGATGATAGATGAGATTTGATAAAATTTGTGTATAATTTTGGTCCCGGTAAAGAACAGGCAATCCGGTATTCTATTCACTAGAAGGCAAAATGTGCTTTCTCACTTTGTTCGATCTCGATGAGGAATTAATTTGTTAGGAGTTTGGGACATATATAGGTGCCTTTTGCTTAAGGGCATGTGACCTAAATCATTTATATCACATGATAAAAAAAACTTGTGTCATTTCCTTTCACATAAACAAATTAAACATGTGGCCTATTTCCCAATGGTCCATTTTTATGAAACTGAACCATCATATGAAAACGATTATAACCTAAAGCTCATATAAGTCATGATTGATTAGAATCAAGTTTAGGGAAGTGGGGATCAATATTTGTAAAGAAAAAAAAATTGACAAATTAGCAAACTTCGTTAAGATATAGATTAATTTGGGCGATTAATTTCATCCTAATTATAGATATAATAATTGTTAGTGGCAAATGGTGGTGGCCTTGTAGGATATCACAAATTAGGAAAAGAAAAGAAGCTTAAAAGGAAGTGGCGAACGGGGATACCACTCTACCATATCTTTTTGTATTGATTTGCTTGTTTTGCTTTTGATGAAAATGCCCATCACTCTTTTTTTTTTCTTTTTCTCAAAATAAATTTTCCTAACTTTCAATTACATACGAAATGCATGATCCATGATGTTATGTATATTTATGGATTTTGTTAATTTGGCTTTATAATGCAATAAAATACACATCAAATGGGTGTTCCTATAAGTGAAGATGGACCCCATTTTTAATCAATTTGCCTAAGCCATGATGTCATTAGTTTACTAACTCTTATCTATGTGATGCTTATTGCTCGAAAAGAAGCAAGAGATTGGCATCTATCGTTTTTTATCATGCCCACACTATGCTGATGATTTTATTTTTTCCATCAATCTCCCTTGTGTGGGTCCATTAGCATCCCATTCCTTCTTATTCATTGGTTTTTGTCTTTAATTTATCAACAGTTCACTTAAATTATATTACTAATATATTATACCTAATTTTTCTCTATTTAATAATAATTATTTTAATTATATATATATGGCATGAATTGTTCTCGATAACTCAGTTCAGTTGATTACGATATATATGCATTCCATTTTTGACTACTGTTTCAGATTTTTATTTTGGTATCATTAATTTGGCTTGTCAAATTTTCACCTACTTATATGTTAGGCCTTCTTTAAAAATGTTCTGTACCCATCATGAAAAATTCCCCAAAGTTGTTTTCATCATTCTTTTATTACTGCTAATTATGGGGAAAGTTTCTAATTGAATTCAGATTAATCGAACCTCAATGTGACTGCTTTATATCAAGAAATTCGCACCAAAAATTAAGAATAGTACTATTTATATTTATCCAATAAACCATGTTGATTGGGTGGTATCTTTGCAATGAAATCAAGGAAGAAAGACAGAACGAGTAATTGGTTTGGAAAAATAGAATATGTGTTTGAAACTTTGAATTAAATGAAGATTTTTCGGAAAGAATTAAGTAAATTCGGATTAATTTTTTGGGTTGTGTATAATTTTCCTATATAAATATAATTAATAACACAAGAATTGCTGTAAGAGAAGTGGGGTTAAGGTTGTCCGAGCAGAGAGGCAAATGATAGAGCCAAAGATAGCTCCTGATCAATGAAAGATTATGGCTTAAAAGCCGGGAAATCTTCATGTTCTGTTCCTTGAAAGAGCAATTTCGCTAGATTTTTTTAATTTTTTTTATGTTTATCGACAAGAAATTATAGTTCATGACCATCTAATAGTCCCTATTTGTTTGTATAGAAACAATTGATTGAAGTAAATGATCATGTGTATGTGTCGTCACTTTCATAAAGCTAGTTTTCCGGTCACTTCAATGAAATTATATCCACCTCTCTCTCCAAATTCAAAGAAACCTAAAAGGCTAATTGATCATGTTGATGATCAAGACAAAACACATCGATTCCACTAATATTGGACGACTCTAATCCATGTATCAAGTTTGCACCCCAAAAAAAAAAATTTTTCCAAGTCACCAACAGATTTGCATTTTCTTGTGGACGATTTAAGAAATTGTGGGTGTCCATTCATATAAAAGATGGGCCAAGTAGATATTTTCTTTTCTATTCTTTTTTTTTTCCATGGCGATGATCATGTTTAATGAATTGGATAAGAACGGATACTAGACATACTGATATTAGGTTCCTTTATGAAATGCCAAAGTAGTTTTAATTAAAAAAAATAAAAATAAAAAAAGTGATGGAACCCCCTCATCTCTACCCCACGGTGTTTGTGAATTGGGTCACATTTTTCTCAATAATAATCAGTTATGGAACCACAACTTGGAGGGACCTCTCGGCCCCCTAAAGCAAAACCCACCCTTTGGAATTGTATAGAGTTTGGATTTGGATGTCTTTTAGTTCTTCTTCTTCTTCTTCAGTCTTGACTCACTTGGGTTAAATATTATTGGATAGGGTTAGATGTTTCAAGACTCATCACCATATATATATTGGAAGTATGAACCCTAGCTTAATAATGCATTATTAGTTTAATATATGTTTCCATTTCATATAATAATTGGTACATTTGTTTTTTTGATTAGAACCTTAATTTAAGAAATATTTCGTCAAGATCGATGTTAAACACACCTTGCATTTTGGGTAAGCCAACCGGTTTTGCAAGATTAGGGTACTTGTCTACATCAAGCATAATTATTAATTTTATAATAATACTAATTACATTGATTTTTCTATACATAACTTCTTGTTGTTGACATCTGTGGCTAGGAATTAAAATGAATTCATTAACGTTTGATTAATGCCAATAATTTCAGTTTGACATCACCCAAAATGAATTTAATAGAAGAAAAATATTATTATATCTATATATATCATTTTCTTGGACCTTTAAGATCATGATGATGTATATATAACCTCTGCCCTCTGGTTTGTGTTAATCAGTTGATTTTTGCAGCCCACAAAAAGTCACCCAAACCAAGCCAATATTTCTTGCAGTTGCAGAGAAGACAGGAATCTAGTTTAATGCAACAACTGGTGATCGGAATGCTGTTACAACTACGAAGCTACGACATTTAATTATGATTTCAGGAAATGAAATGAAACACACAAAGTCAACTCTGGGTTAAATTATTAGTAATAGACTTATATCTGAAGTCAAAAGTGGTGTGTCTATTTAAATAGTACACAAAATGATTCTATTATCTAACATAATCCGTTCTTTCAGGCATTGATCCATTTGGTCAAATAAAATCTATCTAGAAGCACATAAAATCACTTCATGTGATATGAGATTTCAGCAAAGACTTGAACCTTTGTGGCAAATTCATACATTATTGGCATTGAATTTTTTTTGGGAACAAATATTTCTATATCCGGCGCACCCATTTTGAATTCTGATTAATCTAGAATTGAATTATAATATATCCCAAACAGAAGGCAACTCTTTGAAACTATGTTTTTTCCATTCATTAAGACTAGGAAACTTCTCCTGATAACATCGGGCTGAAAACCTTTGGAAGGAATCGACTAGTCACATCTTGACCAAAAAAATATCTATGGGTCTAATCCGAGGACATAGAACAATTTGTACACTCATTGGTGTTTAATTTAAGCCGGCGTTCACTTGTATAGCTGCTTTTATATTTGACCATAAATTGTAGAAAGAAGTGGGGCAATCCTTAATTCTTAAAGTCAACTTATTCATTTCATTGATGAGATGAAAAAAACTAATGATTCTCCATAACCAATATCAATCGTTTTGCATTAACAAGCCTTAAAATTTTGAGTATTCTTAGTGACCCACTTTGAAACAGCCCGAGACCTTCCCAAATCCCAACCCAACCCCCCACAAAGTTACGCGTGAAGTGCAAGTTGTGGCGAGGAAATTTCCGTTGCTTTTGTGCGCCCTGGCTACTTGGTACGAGTCTTCAGCCTTGAGCAATTGACTTTTTGACTTAAACTTCACTTTACACAAGTCAAGTTCCCCGCAATATTTGGTTTGGTTCTGGCAGACATGAATGACATCTAATTTCTTGTGAGAAATTGCGAGAGTAGCTTCGACAACTCTCACTTACCTTCATTAATTTTATGTACATCTTGAAGAATCCTAGGCTCTCGTTATTAGGACTTGAAACGAAACATGTCTCAAATTTACATGCAGATTTGACATTCAGACTTGTAACTTGTAAGAAAGGATTTCCAGACATGGGACTATTTATTACATGTCCTTTTAAGTTTCATCACAAGTCCGTATGTGTTATTGAAGCAAGGAACCAAAAAAAGCCCATTACTTTTTTTCAGATATTCAATTCAATAGGTTAAAAAGGCATGATTTTTTTTAGGATTCTGGAAAATTGGTTCTAGATCTTAACAACTTTGGAAACCAAGTCCAAAATGGAATGATTCATTGCTAAATTCTGTGGAATATTGAGACACTAATATATGGCCAAAGACAAGCTATCAAGAACACTAAACACCAAACCATATCCAGCAAATTCTCCACTGTCAGGAAATCTTATTGTTTCCTTGTCTTCAGACAAATAGCGGAAGAAGACACAATTATTGCTATTAACTATTTCTATATAAAGCATAAAATCTTTGCTCAATAAAGTTGAAAGATTCAACATGTTCTGCTTTTCTTTTGAAAAATTGAATGAATGACATGTAAGATTGATAATATTGGGGCTGTTTTTAGATCCACAGCAAGTTAAAATGGGTCATATAGCCCACGAGTCTAGTTGATTACTGGGTCTTTAGCTGATCCACCAAGTTTAAATTTGGGTTCGAGTTTTAGACTAACTGTTAAAGCCCAAACCATTTCCGCTCGTTTGATGAAACGAAGAAAGGCCAGCCCAAAGCCCCAAACCAAATTTCATAAAGGACAAAAGCTGGGAAATATTGAAAGTTGAAACCCCACAGCAAATCACCTTTACTCAGTTTTCTATCAAATCTTAAAACAAATGATTTGGACATGAAACATAATAACATATACTTTAGTTCCTGTCATGTAGTAGTTCCTGAAACTGAGGAATAACTTCCAACTTCAGAGATTATAATAAAAAACAAAAATTTAAGGAAAAAAAAAATAAAGCAAAAGTGAGGAACTAGGAATAAGGTAGTACTAGTATTACTACTTTTGTTGATGTTTCGTCTGGGGGTGGGACTTTGGGAGATGGACCTTCATGATCACTAGTTGTAGATTTCCTAAAAGCACAGCAAAATCCTAAGAAATAAAAGCAAATCAAGAGGACAAGAGTGATGAACAATTGAAGGTCTATTCTTCTCCATTGTTTGGTCAAATTATCAAGCAATCCAGCTTTGCATGAATCACAATGGAAACAGAGTTGCAACTGGTCATTGCTCCATAGCAAGCAATCCTTGCTTGCTGCTGTGCCTGTACTGTTGTTTGGAGTAATTAGCCAATGTGTTGGATTTATATACGTGAACCCACATTCAGCTGGGGGCATACAGCATCCATACTGTAAATAAATTAAAAAAAAAAAAACAAATTCTCAATTAATAATTGAAAGTTTAGATTAATGGCGGAAGTACTGAAGTAATGAATTAAAAGGGTTTAATTACCTGTACGGCGGTTAAGCGAGCATTGAAGAAATCCTGAGATGTGCGATATTTCTGGTTTAACTCAGAACACATATGAGTTGAGTTGAGGTAGGATCTAATTCGATTCCACTTGTAAGGAGTGGCGACCTTTCGACGAAGCCAACCATGGAAATCGTTAAGGTCATGCTCGACATATGAGCGACCTGGGGCAGGGCTAGGGTGCCCTGAACCCTTGTCTGTGACCAAATAGATTAAAACAACCATGGCTGCCAGAAGTAGTATAAAGATAAACATGGCGACGAAGTAGACGATGAAAGGCCAACTGCTCAATCGCCAATTATCTCTCAGGACTGCTAACAAAGTCACGGCCTGGATTGAGAATCCTAGAATTATAAGAGCCCATGGCAAGATTTCGACGGAGCAGGTGTTGTCTGGTTCTTTGGCGAGCAAGATTCCACAACCGATGATTGGGGCTGTGAGAAACATGGTAATCAAAATGATAATGCCAACGATGTTGTTGTTTCTTTCTGCCATTTCTTTCTGTCAAGATCCAAGGCGAATATTATTGGTGAACAGGAAAATTGGAAGGAATAGCTTAAATTAAGTAGGGAAATTAGAACAATATGATGAAGAAAAGTTGTTGACCATCATGAATCATATCATGGGTTATATTCTTCAATTCTAGTCCCGCTTCAGAAACATGAATTTGGGTCACATCTTATTGGGTGGGATGTACCCATCACGTTATCAATGTGCATCAATATCCTCTTTTTCCCATTTAATAATTTCTCCTTCTGAGGAAAGAATTGAGCATCAATCAATATCCTCTTTTTCCCATTTTGGAAGCCTAATAAAAACAATCACTAGGTAGACCAACACATTTTTGAACCAAACAAGGAAAGGATCTGCTTTTTACAAAGTCACAAATCAAAAACCCCATTCACACTAGCCCCCCAATTGCACCATTACCAGCTTACAAAACAAAACTAGTTTCTCACGTATAACCTTGTTTATATCTTCTAAAAATGTCCTCGGTTTTGGCATTCCTAAAGTTACAACACCCTATCAAATATACACAAATCAGAGCAATAAGGGTTTTAAGCAGAATTATATCGGCTTTTCTTCATTCTTCCTTGAGATTTGCTACTAGGATAAAGATAAAGATGACTTGAGAATCTAATTGCTTTACCATGCCTATTTCTCCTTTACTTGCTGCTTAGAAAACTTGGTCCAAGATAACGAGATTGGTCTATTTCTGAAATCTGGGCCTGATTAAACGTAGAAGCCCAAAACTGTTTCCAATCGTTTGATTAAACGTAGAAAGGCCATCCCACCAAATCTTAAAACAAATGATTTTAGACATGAAAAATATACTACATTACTACTTCAGTTCCTGTCATGTAGTAATGCTTGAAAGTTGAAACAAAGGAATAAGTTCTAAGTTCCAAGTTCCAACTTTCAGAGATTATGAAGAAACAACAATTTAAGGAAAAATCTATAGCAGAGGTAGTGCTACTATTACAAATTTTCTTGATCTTTCGTCTGGGGGTGGGACTTTGGGAGATGGACCTTCATATCTTCTTCTTCATCACTAGTTTTAGATTTCCTAAATGCACAGCAAAATCCTACCAAATATAAGCAAATCAAAACAACAAGAATGATGAACAATGCGAGGTCCACTCTTCTCCATTCTTTGGTCAAATCATCAAGCAATCCTGCTTTGCATGAATCGCAATGGAAACAAAGTTGCGACTGGTCATTGCTCCATTGCAAACAGTCCTTGGTTGCTGCTGTGCCGCCTGTGTTGTTTGGACTAAGCCAATATGTTGCATTTACATACGTGAACCCACATTCAGCTGGAGGCATACAGCATCCGTACTGTAAATAAATTAATGAAAAAAACAACAACAAATTTTCAATTACGTACTATATTGGAAGAAATAAATCAAAGGGTTTTTTTTTTGGTTACCTGAACGGAGGTCAACCGATCATTGAAGAAATCGTGATATGTGTGGTTTAACTCAGAGCACATATGAGTTGAGTTAAGGCAGGCTCTTATTGAATCCCAGTTGTAAGGAAGCCAACCATGGAAATCGTTGTTTGTGATGAAATAGATTAAAACAACCATGGTTGCCAAAACTAGTATAAGGATGAACATGGTGACGAGGTACAAGATGAGCCGCCAAGCGGGGCGCCAACACTCTCCGATGAACCCTAACGCAGCCACGTAAGACATTGAGAATCCTAGAATCATAAGAGGCAATTGCAAGAATTCCACGCAGGTGTAATCTGGTTCTTTTATGAGCGATTTCCCAGCAATCATGATTAGGACTGAGACTAACACGCTCATGGATTGGGTAATGCCAACGATATTAGCGTTTCTTGCTACCATTTGGATTCTGTCAAGATCCAAGGCCAATGGTGAACAGGAAATAGTTTGGGATAGCTTAAAGTAGGGGATATTATATATGTGAACAAAATGATCAAGAAAATTTGTTGAATTTCGATGAATTTGGGAGAAATTATTAGGAGGGATGGTCCCATTTAATAATTTCTCCTTCCGAGGAAAGAATTGAGCATCAATAATTCCTCTTTTTTCCATTTTGGAAGCGTGATATAATTATTAGGTAATTTTTAGCATGATTTTCTAAAAGCATGCAAGCATTTGCATGATCATGACTTGTTTGCTTAGTCTTAGTTTTAGAATTCTTTCCAAATTTCGAAACCGGACCCCCCAAAAATGAACTACTTCGTAATTAAGATTTAATTTGTATATGACCCATTTCTTTGTTTTTGTCAATCAACTTCAGAAAATTTCCTAAAATTTGTCAGACAGTGGTTTGACAATTTCCACCCCTTATTACGTAAAAGTTAAAAGCAATCCAATTTGGGTGCCACTCGCCTATTGCACACAGCTCATGATCACAGGCTTTACATAAATTTATACTCTGCAATAAAAACAATCAGTCCCAACTCGCAACACTTATTTCAACCAAACAAGGAAAGGATCCAAAGTCACAAAATCACAATAAGGGTTAAAAGCAGAATTATATCAGTTTTTCTCCGTTCTTGATTCTTTTTTAAGATTTGCTATTAACCCTGCTTTGCACGGGTTGCAACTGTATCAGAGTTCGTCTTGGTCGTTGTTCCATTGTATGCAATCTGGATCTGCCATGTTGTTAATGGGGCTGATCCAATTTATTGGGGTTACGACATTGATCTTGATAGTATCCACATTCAGTAGGTGGCTTATAGACCTGTCCACGAGTCTAGTTGATTACTGAGTCTCTAGCTGATTTACTAAGTTTAAATTTGGGTTCGAGTTTTAGACTACACGTTGAAGCCCAAACTATTTCCGCTCGTTTGATTAAACGAAGAAAGGCCAGCCCAAACCAAATTTCATAAAGGAACAAAACCTGGAGATGTTGAAACCCCACAAATCCTTGCTTGCTGCTGCCTGGTGTTGCCCTGCAAATGAACACAATCATCTTTCGGTGCCTGCGCCAATCACGCGCAGGCAGAGCAACTCACCTTTACTCTGTTTTCTATCAAATCTTTTAACAAATGATTAGGATATGAAACATATAACTTTAATTCCTGTCATGTAGTAATTCTTAAAACAATTGAATAAGTTCCAACTTCAGAGATTATGAAGAAACAAAAATTTTAAGGAAAAATATATAGCAGAAGGGACGAACTAGGTAGTACTACTATTACTATGACTACTTTTCTTCATCTTTCGTCTGGGAATGGGAGATGGACCTTCATCATCTTCATTACTAGCTTTAGATTTCATAAATGCACAACAAAATCCTACCAAATAAAAGCAAATCAAAACAACAAGAGTAATGAACAATATGAGGTCCACTCTTCTCCATTCTTTAGTCAAATTATCAAGCAATCCAGCTTTGCATGAATCACAATGGAAACAAAGTTGCAACTGGTCATTGCTCCATTGCAAACAATCCATGGTTGCCGCTGTGTTGTTTGGAGTAAGCCAATATGTCGGATTTATATACGTGAACCCACATTCAGCCGGCGGCATACAGCATCCATACTGTAAATAAATTAATCAAAAAAAACAAAAAAACAAAAAAACAAAATTTCAATAAAAAATTACAAGTTTAGATGGATGATGGAAATGATAAAATTAAAGGGTTTAATTACCTGAATGGAGGTCAATCGAGCATTGAAGAAATCCTGAGCAATCCGATATCTCTGGTTTAACTCAGAGCACATATCAGTTGAATTAAGGCAGGCTCTTATTGAATCCCACTTGTAAGGAGTGGCGACCTTTCGACGAAGCCAACCATGGAAATCGTCAACATCATGCTCGACGTATGAGCGACCTGGTGCGGGGTGCCCTGGACCCTTGTTTGTGATTAAATAGATCAACACAACCATGGCTGCGAAAAGTAGTATAAGGAAGAACATGGCGACGAGATACAAGATGAGGAGCCAAGTGATGCGCCAACACCCTCCGATGAAGCCTAATAGAGCAACGACCGAGATTGAGATTCCCAGAATTATAAGAGGCCATTGCAAGATTTTGACGCAGGTATTGTCTGGTTCGTTTGTGAGCCAGATTCCTGCACCTATGATTGGGATTGAGAGAAGCAAGGTTATGAAGTTGATAGTGCCAACGACGGTGTTTCTTTCTGCCATTTCTTTGAAGAGGATGAGTCTATCAAGATCTTTCTGGGTTTGGCTTAATTTGTTGTCTGAGTCTCAGAGATGTAGGCGAATGGTGAACAGGAGGAAACTGGAATAGCTTGGAGCAGGGTAAATGTGAACAAAATGATGAAGAAAATGTTGACCATCATGAATCATCATGGGTTATATTCTTCAATTCTAGGCCCGCTTGAGAAACACGAGTTTCGATGAATTTGGGTCACTTCTTTGGAAAGAAATGAGCTTCAATATTATCCTCTGTTCAACATTTTGAAGCCTGATTTTTATTTAGTAGGTAATTAAGAAAGCATGAATTTTGTCAGATCAAAGCAAGCATTTGCATGATATATGACTTGTTTGCAAGTCGTTTTAACTGCAGAATTTCATATATACAATTTGCATTCCAGTTGATTAAAACAGGGGCCATGGTTATTTATAGTTTGAAGATATGAAAATGGATTATGGCCTGTCTAAAAGGGCTATTAAGAAGATTGATGAATGAATGAAGGTAAATTTAGCTTCACAAGTGCTCTGCATAGTGTTGAGAGTGAACAACATTTGCAATATACTCTGAGACGAGATCTTTGCCGGACATAATATATTGTTTGGTTAGCCACTTAGCCTTAGTTTTAGTTTAGAACTCTTTCCGAATTCCGAAACCGGAATTTCAGGCCTTCTACCCCCCATGCTTCATGCTTTCCTGGAAAAGTAACCTTGTTTTTCAAAACTTAGCTAGTAATTAAGATTTATATATACATTGGCAAAGATGATGGAGCTAGATTCGCGCCAAAAGCTATGACCCATTTCTTTGTTTTTCTCAATCAAATTCAGACATTTTCCTAAAATTTGTCAGACAGTGGTTTGACAATTTGTCATGAACCCCACCCCTTACAGTAATAGTTAAAAGCAATCCATTTTCGGTGCCACTCGCCTATTGCACACAGCTCATGATCACAGGTCACAGCTTTAAATAAATTTCTACTCTGCAATAAAAACAATCAGTAGGCCAACACATTTTTCAACCAAATTCAAGAAAAGTATCTGCTTTTACAAAGTCACAAAATCAAAAACCCCATTCAAACTAGCCCCCCCAATTGCACCATTACCAGATTACAAAACTAGCTTCTCACGTATAACCTTGTTTATATCTTCTAAAAATGTCCTCAGTTTTGGCATTCCTAAAGGCACAACACCCTATCAAATATACACATATCAAAGCAACAAGGGTTATAAGCAGAATTATATCCGCTTTCCTCCATTCTTCCTTGAGATTTGCTAGTAACCCTGCTTTGCACGAGTTGCAACTGAAGCAGAGTTCATTTTGGTCGTTGTTCCACTGAATGCAATCTGGGTCTGCCATGTTGTTAATGGGGCTGATCCAATTTGTTGGGTTTACGAAGGTGTATCCACATTCAGTAGGTGGCTTACAGCATCCAGACTGTAAAGAGACCAAAAAAAGCATAAAGAATAAAGATAGAGATGACTTGAGAATCTAATTGCCTTACCATGTGTAATTCTTCTTTACTTTATGCTTAGAAAACTTGGTCTCGAAATTATTAACGATTTATTAACCTTTTTGCCCCCTAAACCATTGCGTCAAAGATGTTTTGTCCCTAACTTCAATTAGGAAATTTTGTCCTTTAAATTTCCAAATTCATGGCATTTTGTTCTTTAAACTTCCCAAATTTAACCCCATGATGGAGGGGGCATATTGTCCTGAATTTGGGAAGTTTAAGGAACAAATTGTCTCGATTTTAGTTTATGGAACAAAATATCTTTAGTTTAGTCCCAGTGCAAAAAGGCTAATAAGCTAATTATGAACTATTGAGTGCTTTCTAAGCAAGAGTAAAGGGGAAAAATCCAGTTTCAAAAGATTTCAAGAATTTTGACAGAAAAGTATGAGATTCCTATAACATCAAGTTGATCTGACATATTGAAGCATTGCTATGCATTAAAGATTTATGCATTCATAGTACTTTAAACTTATGGAATAATTCTATGAAACTAAGCAGAAGAAACTGGAATTTACCTCTATGGGATTCAAATGAGAGTTGAAGAAATCTATAGCCATAGTATAACTCTGGTTCAACTGGGCACACATCTGAGTTGAGCTGAGACATAGTTTGATCCTTTCCCACTTGTAAGAACTTCGGACTCTTCGTTGAAGCCAGACCGAATAATCTTCCAAATGATATTCCAAGTATGATCGACTAGGAGCAAGGTGGCCCGAACCTCTCATGGTAACCATATAGATGAAAACAACCAAGCAAGCAAGCAATATGATAAGGATGAGCATTCCGACTAGGTAAGCAATAAGGAGCCATGGGATGCGCCAAAACCCTCCTACAAAGCCAGCAATGGCTACAACCAAGATTAAGACACCCAAAACTATGACAGGCCATTGTAAGATCTTGACACAAGAGTTGTCTGCTTGATTTGCAAGCCAGATTCCTGCTCCAATGATTGGAATCGAAAGCAGCATAGCAACAAAGTTGATTGCACCTATGACATTGTTACTTAATGCCATTTTTTTTCCTTTTGATGAGAACTGTTTCTGCAACAAAAATCTGGGTTTTGTTTGTTGTTTTGAGATGTATAATGAAAAGAGTGAGAAAAAGGAATATGATAATGATTATGGAAAGAAAAGGGAATTGTTTGCCTCGAGTGAAGATATACGTGTTGAAAAAATGGCTACATGATAGAGCTTGTGTAATGAAACCCCACAAGGTTTTGTTCTTTGCCTTGGATCCATGAAAGCTACTTAAAGCAAATTTGATTACAAAATTTTTAATGGGAATTTAGGGTCATCAAGTCTAATCACTTTTTTGAAAAGGAATACCTTGTATAGGATATGGGAAGAAAAAGAAACAAAAGAGATTAGTTGTCCACAACTTTTGTAATTATCAAGGAAAAAAATAATAACCTTAGAAAGAAAGACAGTTTATTTGCCCCAACTCCCAAATGTCATTTTTTTTGTGTGTGTGTGTGTGTTCAGTCAGCTTTAGGCTTAATCCTGCAAAGATTGTGCTTTGGGTTTGCTTTCCTTGCTGCCTTTAGGCTCTTTGCATCTTTCTTGCTCCCAATGCCACCCCACGCATTCTGATTTAGCCAGATTTCACATGCTTGGAAATTTTGTTATTTTCAACTTAATTGAATTGATTAATTTGATTTTGGGTCTTGTTCATATTAGGGATTAGTATTACGGTCCATATAGTTAAAGTAATTGCACATTAATCAAAGTGCCTATTAGTTGGGTTGGGCCGGATAACATTAAAACCTAAGGGGCCCTAATTAAATGGTAATAATTTATGGGCTTGTTAATAATAGTGATCCTCTCTGTATGGAAAAGATTTGTACCCACTACAAATACATATTGAGTTGAGTGGAACGAATTTAATATATCTCTTAAATAAACAAAGGTTTAGGAACTCAATTTGAAAAAGAAATCAAATATAATATGAGAGAATTCAAGAATCGTATTATATATATTAAAAAAAAAATCTTATTATCTATACTATATTATATTAATTATTAAAAACTAAAAAGTACGAAGTCTTGTAAAACTTTTGAATCACTCATTATACTCTTATTTTTCAAATATATTTCTTAAATATCATTGTTTAAACTTTTATAATTTTACTCAACTAAAAAATCTATTTGTATTTACTTAAATCTAATATCTTTATAACAATTTAATTTTTACTATTTTATTATTTTAATTAAAAACTTATATATATTAGAATTTTTTAAATATACTTTTATAATTTTACTCAACTAAAAACTCTATTTTTTATTTAATTAAATCTTATATCCTTATACTTAATTTATTTTTATCATTTTACTAATTTAATTAAAAAAACTTAGATATATTAAAATTTGGATAAATGATAATTATCCTGCTTAAAAAATTATAACATTGTGGATTTTATTGAATAAAACATAATTTTAGTTTATAATATTATTGGATCATCCGGGCTAACTTCTCGGGTCATTCGGGTTACGAGTTTGTCGGGTCTGGATATAACGAGTTTGGGTCGTTTACTTTCTCTGGTAAAATCGGGTTCGATTGGATTGAGCAAGTTATCGAGTTTGGATTAGGTTCTGACGACTCTACTTATAATTAATTTCAATTATTATTTTATTTTTCTTTTAATTTAAACACGACATGGAATTGAATACTAGTATATATAAACATATATATTACAAAGATTCTTTTTTAATACATACTTTTCCCAGTCATCCTAATGACTTTCTGGTACACAAACCGAGTTTGAGAATCTTATTAAACACACATATATTACAAAAACACACACATATATTACAAAGATTCTTTTTTATTACATTATTTTCCCAGTCATCCTAATGACTTCTGGTGTCTGAGATCAGAACTAATTCCCTGCAGCAGCAATCCTGTTTTGAGCCCTGAAGCTTCACCATTTCAGCTTGGCTGGGAAATACTGCAAATTTTTTTTTTTGTCATTTCAGAAAATTATTCAACTTTGAAGACAAATATACATAAGATTTGAGTAAAGATAAACGAAATATATAAAGGTTACCTTGGCAATGAGGGATTCATAATATGGCTTCACCTCCTCAACATCAATCCAAACGTTGCTCTTACTATAGAGGTCATATTTGCTGTCAAACATTGAAAAAATTATTCCAAGTCATTTCATGGTCTCTTTATAAGGAAGAAATTATATGAGGAATTGAGAATGAAATTGGAAACTCACTTGAATACTTTAAGCCATTTCATGTTCTCTTTATCCTCCTCATTCATGAACTGGGCATATGCTCCATCCGTATGCAGTGCTGTAAGAAATTAATTAAGATGGAAGAAAATCATTATATTTATAACTTAAATTGATCAAAAACGTTAAACTTCAGCAGATTGTTCAATGCTTACGATAAAAAGAATGGTATCGGATGATGAACAATGCAGCAGAAGGCAATGTGGTTCCATTTGCCTTAGCCACCTGAAAATTATATGTATAAAATCAGACACAACACTAATTAAACTAAACTCAATTATATGAACAAGAGATAATTGATCTGGGGTTTTAGATTTGACCATGCACATGTAGTCATCATGTCCCCAAGACATAAGCACATTGTCGAGTCCACATCCCTCAGAGTAAATACCATTTTTGGTGTTGTATTTCGGATTGTTGAAGTCAGGATTCTCCTTGAAATACTGCAATAATACTAAGTTTGTGAATATTTTTAATCTTCAAGAAAATCAATCTGTGTTATAGATCATATAAACATGCATGATATTTTTAAAAATTGGCAAGAAGGGGAAGATTTAAAATAACCTTGAAATGAACATTGGACTCATCAAAAGCACATCCGACCGGGAATGTATCACCTATTAAGATTCAATTTCTCAATTAAATTCATAATTAAGAGGAATTAAATGGAATAATTATGCTTTAAAATTCAAAATCAAATCCTACTTAATTACCTGTTACAGCCCACTGAGGCAGCTCTCCAAATTGTGGAAGAACAAGGATCTTCCCAAGATCTGACACACATTAAGATCAAATAGTATTAGTTTGATCATCATAATCTTTATCAAGTAAATGATATTCCTCCATTAGGGTCTGGGGGCTTGACTCCGGACTAGTTAGGATCCAAAGTGGTTATCGGAATCGAGAATAATTTATATGAGAAAAAAGGAATGAGAATTGATTACCATGAATAAGAGCAGTGAGGTGAAGCCAATCTTCATTAGGATAGTCTTTTCGGATAGCTTCGGCGCTTTGAAGCAAATGCTGGATTTGAGGTTCATCCAAGTCAGGATCACTGTCATCAACAACCTCATTCAGAAGTTCACAGCATTCCCATATTCCCATCTCGGCCTTATCCAGCTTTTCATATTCCGCCCTCATCAGTTTCACGAAATCCACTGTTTGGTTAATGTGACTTGATTTGTAGAGTTGCTCAACAATGTCCTTCCTTCCACCCTCTGCTTCGTAATCCCTGCAAATTCCAAATCAATCAATTATTGTTACATATAGGCTGCAAACGAGCGGAGCTCGAACGACTTTGAACGTGTTAATTGTTTATTAACAAAATGAATGTTCAAGCTCGGCTCATGTTCGTTTAAGAAACTTAGTGTTCATTCAACCTTGCCTCGTTTAAAATTCGGGATGTTTAAAGCTCGTTCAAGCTCGGTTCGACTAAAAAACATGTTCGTGAACAACAAACAAACAAGTTAACGAACAATAATTGAACATGTTCACAAAAACTATAAAATTTTAATTTAAATATATTAATAATATTATGTTTATAATTTTATAAATAAATATATATTACTAATTACTAATATATAAATAGTAATTAAATAATAAACGAGCATTCGATTATTATATAAACGAACACTTAAATGAACAATAAACGAGTCTGTTCGTGAACATAAACGAACTTAACACGTCTTGTTCAAACTTGACTCTTTTACTAAATAAATACTAATTTTTTGTTCAAACTCGTTTGTTAACTAAGCATACGAACATAAACGAGTTTTAATGCTCATCGAACACGCTGATCATTTATAGCTATAGTTACATAAAGACTTGAAAATAAAAGCATAAGAAAAATAATTTTATATTTACCTGAATGAGTTTCCGAAAGCATTGTTTTCAGGCATTTCAAACACTTCTTTAGAAACCAGATCAGAAATATCAGGCTGCATCTTCTTCTCCTTCCATGGAGTTGCTGTTGAAAAATAAACAATTCAATATAATATATATAAGATTGAAAAATAATCATAAACAATAATTGGAACGCTTGAAATCAAAAGAACATATCAAATTACCAATTGCTTCAGGATTCTCAAAGCACATAGCCATCTTCGTAATAAACTCAAGGAGTCAAGGATAATTTGAAGAACTTCGAGAGAGAAAAGCCAATGAGTATTGTTGTGTGTGAGAATGGAGAGTGTTAGGGTACTAATTTATAGCAAACTAAAACAGTCCTTATCAATATTTATATATTCAACACTCCTTATTAGGTCCTTGACTGAAATTCTTACTTTCCATTTACTACAAACCTAATAAAAAAAGAACAGTTGATTCATCTTAATTTATATGGAAAATTTCCTCAAATTAGGGTTTAAAAATTTAGAGAAATAAAACCTATCCAAAATTTGTCCAGCTAAAGTTGTGGCAAAATTAACATAAAATTTTGTAGTGTTTCTATTTTTATATCTTTGCCTGATCCATTGTTACGAGGACAGATCTTATCTCAATATTTTTCATCCATTGTTACGTGGACAAATCTTATCTCAATTTTTTTCATAAAAGGAAGGTAGATGTGTGTCGCCAAGAGGCGGCTGGCCGCTGGTAGAGCTCAAAGCTAGAGTCACCTCAAAGTACAAGAATGCGTCAAGGGCCATCGGGGAGGGTCCCGCGCTTGTGCTCCGATGCTTAAGTTAGATGTCGGAGCTCAAAGAGAGTTTTTAGCTAGTATTTATGAGCAAAGAGTGTTGGTGACCTCAGTTGTGAAGGTTGTGGTCTTTATATAGAGGGTTCGTATGCCTTCGGGTCGATTTACGGGTCGCATGTGTAGTACCACGTGTGGAACGCCAGCTGGTTGGTTTTTGGGCCCTTGGGCCTTGAGGAGGACTGGGCCGAACGCCCAGGGCTTTGTCTTTGGGCCTTCAATATGTAGCTTAGCTAGGCTCAGGTTTAGCGGCTGGCGAACAGCGGCGGCTCTAGGCGTATGCTCAACAATGTGAAATGATGTGGCAGATTTTTTTTTTAGTAGTAGATTCACATCACGGGGTAAAACCTCGTACCGCACACAGCTAGCAAACATATTATAATCAAAAAAATTTTTGGTAAAAACCGAAAGTAAAGAGCTTAATTCAGGCTACATCCCCGGGGGAAAGCAACCCCTCTAGCATCAACATCAAGAGCCGTATTACAATCAATGAGCACAAATATTAGCTTTCCTTTTCGTGTGAATAAAGCGAACACCATCAAAATTTTTAGCTAATTCTCGGATCTCCATAATTAAACAAGCTCATTCCCATAACATTGGATCCTTCTTGTTGATTTCCATGATAGCAATTAAACACAAACTAACAATGCAACACAAAACCCACATGCATTGAATACAGTGGGAGTTGAACCTGAAAACTCATGGTCCAGGGAACATGCACCTTACTATTGAGCCAAATGCTAAGGTGCGAATGATGTGGCATATTAAATGGAAGATTTTGACCATATCGTAATAATGGAGAAATTATTAGGTGGAACTGACCCACTATGTCATCAATGGGAGTCTGGGAACAACCACTAATACGATAACAACTCAACAAATTTCTAAAACCCTATTGCAATGATTCATCAAATTTGGGGACTTACCCTTCATGTTTTGTTTATTTTTTAAGGGGGCTAAACCTTGGATCAAAACCGTGTCTAAATTTTAAGAGTTGACTTGATGTGGCACAATCTTAGTGATCGGTTCATGGGTGACGTGGTCGGACAGTCTCATCTAATAATTTCTCCTAATAATGGAATTGAATTAAATTAGGGTAAACTAATTAGTAACATATACAAATAATTTTTTGTTAGAATAGACGTGTCAAATTTATCTATTTTTCCGACTATTTTTGGATAGGTATGAAATCACAAGGAAATTAAATTCGTAAAGGAAAAGTTTAAGGCAGAAAATTAATTTTACACAAAATCTCATTGGTGAATAGAAATTAGAGATCAAGGCTCTTTTTAGTGCGCTGAATAGTATCAAATGGTTGACGTGGCACCGGTAGCGATTGAATTTCCAATTGGTGCTTAGAGGTCCAATGAGATTTTTCACGGATCGATTGGAATATTTCTCCCATTTTGAGCCCACTTTTCTTACACTTTCTGCATGGATTGTGCTATGGGTTTGCTTTCCTTGCTGCCTTTAGGCTCTTTGCATCTTTCTTGCTCCCAAATGCCACCCCTTGCATTCTGATTCAGCCAGATTTCACATGCTTATATGCCTTATTGCATCACATTATACATTACATTACATTTTACATAATATAAGAAAGTAGTATTTAAACTTAAATGAATTGATTAATTTGATTAGGGCCTTGTTCATAGTAAGGATCATGGCCCATAATTTAAGTGGTAATTGCACATTAATCAATCTAGACTGGGCTTAAACGAGTAGCTAGTGCACATTAATCAATCTAGACTGGGCTTAAACGAGTAGCTAGTGCCCATGAATTGGATTAGGCTGAGGGGGCCTAATTAAATGGTGGTCCTGCTTATATGCAAAGGATTTGTACCCCAAACATGATTGGGTTCAAAATAATTCAACATCGAAAGGACAAACCAAATTTGTGCAAGGAATGATATCAAAATATGCCAACAAGGGTTGGATCAAGTAATAAGCGGTTTGTTCCAGTTTAAGCAGGTCTCAGGTTTGAGACCTTGAATATGCAGCTGCCCCACAGCTGTCCCTGTTGGGAGACTCACCCACCAGGGCAAAGTGGATTAGTCAGGGCAAAGTGCTATGCGAAACAGGTCGGATTCGCATTAGTCAGGACAAAGCCCTAGATACCGAACGGAATACCAAAAAAGAAATTATCAAAATATGAGAGAATTCAAGAATCATATTAAAAACATATAAATATACAATGATTCTTTTTTATTACATTATATTATATTATTATTTTCCCAGTCATCCTAATGACTTCTGGTCTCTGAGATCAGAACTAGTTCCCTGCTGCAGCCTGTAATCCTATTCTGAGCCCTGAAGATTCACCATTTCAGCTTGGCTGGGAAATACTGCAATTTATTTGTTTTTTCATTTCAGAAAATTAGTCAACTTTCAAGACAATAATATAGTACATAAGCTTTGAGTAAAGAAAAACGAAACATAAAAGGTAATTACCTTGGCAATGAGGGATTCATAATATGGCTTCACCTCTTCAACATCAACCAGAACTTTGCTCTTACTATAGAGGTCATATTTGCTGCAGTCAACATTTTACAAGAAAATATATCCAAGTCATTTCATGTTCTCTTTATAAGAGAAATTTATATAAGGAATTGAGATTAATGAAAGGAAAACTCACTTGAATATTTTAAGCCATTTCATATTCTCTTTATCCTCCTCGTTCATGAACTGGGCATATGCTCCATACTTATGGAGTGCTGTAAGAAATTAAGATGGCAGAAAATCAATATAATTATAACTTATAAATTGATCAAAAGCGTTAAATTTCTGGAGATTGTTCAATGCTTACGATAAAAGGAATGGTATCGGACAATGAACAATGCAGCAGAAGGCAATGTGGTTCCATTTTCCTTAGCCACCTGAAAATTATATATATGATCAGAATTCAGACACAATACTAAATTAAACTTGATTATATGAACAAGACATCATCTGGGGTTTTAGATTTTAACCATGCACATGTAGTCATCATGTCCCCAAGACATAAGAACATTGTCAAGTCCACATCCCTCAGAGTAAATGCCATTTTTGGTGTTGTATTTCGGATTGTTGAAGTCAGGATTCTCCTTGAAATACTGCAACACAAAGTTTGTGAATGAGTTATATATAGATCATATAACATTCATGGTATTTTAAAAATTGGGAAGAAAAGATTTAAAATAACCTTGAAATGAACATTGGACTCATCAAAAGCACATCCGACCGGGAATGTATCACCTATTAAGATTAAATTTCTCAATTAAATTCATAATTAATTAAAAGGAATTAATGGAATAATATAATGCATTAAAATTCAAAATCAAAATTTAATTACCAACAACAGCCCACTGAGGCAACTCTCCAAATTGTGGAAGAACAAGGATCTTTCCAAGATCTGAGAGACACAATGAGATCAAGATATTAATTAATTTGATTTTTTCGTAATTAATCTTAATCTTCTATTCGGGTCTGAGTGACTCAACTCTGGACTAGTTCGGGTTCAAAGCCAGGAATACTTTGTATATGAGAAAAAGAGAATGAGAATTAATTACCATGAATAAGAGCAGTGAGGTGAAGCCAATCTTCATTAGGATAGTCTTTTCGGATAGCTTCGGCACTTTGAAGCAAATGCTGGATTTGAGGTTCATCTAAATCAGGATCACTATCATCAACAACCTCATTGAGAAGTTCACAGCATTCCCAAATTCCCATCTCAGCCTTATCCAGCTTTTCATATTCTGCCCTCATCCGTTTCACGAAATCCACTGTTTGGTTAATGTGACTTGATTTGTAGTGTTGCTCAACAATATCGTTCCTCCCATTGTCTGCTTCGTAATCCCTGCAAATTCCAAATCAATCAATTATTATATAAAGACTTGGAAAATATAAAAGCATAAGAAAAAATTATTTTTATATATAATTTACCTGAATGAGTTTCCGAAAGCATTGTTTTCAGGCATTTCAAACCCTTCATTAGAAACCAATTGATCAGAAATTTCGGGCTGCATCTCCTTCTTCTTCCATGGAGTTGCTGTTGAAAAACAAATAATTCAATACAATATAAGATTGAAAAAATAATCATAAACAAAAATTGGAATGCTGGAAATTAATAAAGAACAAATCAAAATACCAATTTCTTCAGGATTCTCAATGCACATAGCCATCTTCACTGCAAAAAATAATTAACTCAGGGATAAATTGAAGCAATTCAAAGGGAGGAAAGCCAATGAAATATTGTTGTGTGAGAATTGAGAGTGTTATAGGGTTCTAATTTATAGCAAACTAAAAGAGTCCTTTTCAAGATATTCAGAACTCCTTAGGTCCTTAACTGAAAATCTCACTTTCTATTTACTACTACAATCCTAATAATAAATAATTAGAACAGTTGATTAATCTTTATTTGGAAATTTCCTCAAATTAGGGTTTAAAAATTTGGAAAAATAAAACCTATCCAAATTTTATCCAGCTAAAGTTGTGGCAAAATTAACATAAAACTTTATTGCGTTTCTATTTTTATATATCTTTGGCTGATTCATTGTTACGTGGACAAATCTTATCTCAATTTTTTCATAAAAGGAAGGTAAATATGAAATGTTGTGGCAGATTAAATGCAAGATTTTGACCATATATATATAGTAATAATGGGATTGAAATTAGGGTAAACTAATTATACCATATATACCGTTTTAGTACAAATCAAAATTTGGTTAGTACAGAGTGTCAAATTTATTATGTTCATGAGTAGAAAAAAAATACATGCCAAATTTATTCATTTGTTTCGAGTATTTTTGGATAGATATGAAATTACAAGGAAAATTTTCACCAAAACAAAAAAAATACAAGGAAACTAATTACAAGGAAAAGTTTAAGGTAGAAAATTAGTTTTACACAAAATCACATTGATGGATTGGAATTAATTAGAGATTAAATTAATAACATTTTTTCGTAATTTTCTCCATTGAAATTGGAGATTAATAAATAAATCGTGTCTTTTTTTTTGGGGTGAAAAATAAATCGCGTGTAAGTTGTACACGTTTAATGGTGTCTCTTTAATTCTTCAAAAAAAAAAAAGAAAAAAAAGGAAAATGAAAATGACGATGTTAACCCGGAAAAGAAAAATCCCAAAGCCGTATTATCCACTTCAAAGTTGAGATCTTTTGCTGCTGACAGAAGGTGAATAAACTCAAAAACAATGGCGGCCGTTGAAGCAGTACCAGCTCTCTCCTTTTCTCGTTTCCTTTCTTCTTCCTCTAAAACCCTATTATGTTCCAAACCCACCAGAATTTCTTCCTTAAGTTCCCATTTTTCCAAGTTTACCCCTATCCTTTCCCACGGTTTCTCCATATATCCTTCAGTACTCAGCACCAGAAAAGAGTCGAGCTTTGTGCTCTGCTCTACAGTTCAAGAAGTAGAGGCAGAAGCTGAAACAGAGAAAACCCAGAAACCAAATGTGAAAAGAAAGCTTTTTGTGTTGAATTTACCGTGGTCTTTTTCAGTTGAGGACATCAAAGGCCTCTTCGGTCAATGTGGAAACGTTAAAGATGTTGAGGTTGTTCTTTCTTTCTCTCTACAAGTTTTTATTCTTTTAGGTTATTAGTATTACTAAAGAAATGAAATTTAATGCATTTCATTGGATATATTTTCGTTAATTTTGGTATATGATTTTATTTTATGGATTGGGATTTTTCTTTCAAGATTATAAAGGAAAAAGATGGGAGAAGTAGGAACTATGCATTTGTGACAATGTCTTCTGGTGAAGAAGCTCAGGCTGCTGTTGATAAACTCGATTCTCATGTAAGGGGGGTTTTTTTTTATATATGTATTATCTACTCTTTGTTTGGTTTTTATGATTGAATGTAATTTGTTTTTTCTATAATGTTTACTTAAGGTCTGTCATTTATTCTCTGAAATGCCTATCAACTTGCTTCTTATTGTCTAGGGAAAATATGAATCCTTGTAGTACACATTTTTCATTGTTTCTTGGACTGAATGAAAACCTTTTGACAATTGGATACATGAGTGATCAATAACTTAGAAGTTATTCAATTTTGTCCCATTAATTAATTAGCATACTCTGGCTTTGAGCCGTTGCCATGGCATTGTTGGTTCTGGATGCATGAGAGTTATCCTCTTAGCTTGGGCTTCTGGTGGACCAAAACAAAGAAAAATAGAAAAAGAAGACATTAACATCAAGAATTAAACAAGAGAATTGCTTCCTGTTTTATGTATCCCATGCTGCATATTCATGCTTGATTTCTGGTGCAGGAAGTGTCAGGGAGAATCATTAGGGTAGAATTTGCAAGGAGATTCAAGAGACCTGCACCTTCTTCACCACCAGTTGTTCCTTCTCGTGAGACGCGCCATAAACTTTATGTGTCAAATCTTGCTTGGAAAGTTAGGTCGAGTCATCTCAGGGAATTTTTCTCTGGCTTCAACCCAGTTTCAGCAAGGGTTGTTTTTTCTAACCCTTCAGGACAGTCTGCTGGTTATGGCTTTGTTTCATTTGCCACAAGGGAGGAAGCTGAGGCAGCAATTTCTGCACTAAATGAGAAGGTAATCATTTTGCACTCTCTTCTGCTTGTGCTAGGAGAACACTTTGTATTAGACCTTAAATGTTGGTTGATATGATTCCTATGGCAACTACATTGGTGTTGAGGCTTGTTAAGGTGATTACTGACTAGGACCCTTCAGTATTATGATATTATTGTCTAGGACATTAGTTTGATGTTCCTCTTTAGAAGAAGTTTTACATTTGAGTTCACAGAAACTTGTCTCTGTAGTCACACTATACACTCCTGACTCCAGCAGTCACCTTGTTACTTGATTGCTACAGTTTCGTCTTCTTTTAAGTCTCAGGTCTAAATGTGAGTCTTTCCCCCTTAATTTCTTACTGAATGAGGCAGTAACCTATAGCAACCCATAAGCAGTAAAGCCAGGAACCAAGTTGACTAAAAATCTGTTGTCAGACATTCAGTAATTTTTTTCTTCTTAGGATATGATGTTTGTTTTGGCATTTATTGGTTTTGTTCTTAAAAAGAAAGTTTTTGATGAACTCATTATTCTTGATT
Source organism: Corchorus olitorius (assembly GCA_001974825.2). Classification (NCBI taxonomy): domain Eukaryota; kingdom Viridiplantae; phylum Streptophyta; class Magnoliopsida; order Malvales; family Malvaceae; genus Corchorus; species Corchorus olitorius. The sequence goes on along the minus strand of AWUE01016274.1, from coordinate 101,955 downwards.
TTGCAGGAATTGATGGAACGGCCACTGCGTTTAAAATTCAGTGAAAAGAACGTTGATGAATCTGGAGATGAAAAGAAAGACGAAAAGGAGCCTGCTGATCAAACTGAAGAGTCTTAGATCTTGGCTTGATCCTTACCTTGGCCCATCTTTGCAGATTAGTGTACAAATGAGACTTATAAGTTGAAATTTTGTCACCTTGCTATAGAAGTGGTTTGTGAATGTTTACATTCTCTTCACTTTTTCCTTTTATTCATGTCGTAATAGATTTTCATATAATTGCATATTATATGCAGTCAATTGATATATATGGGAAGTGTTTTAGGATGAATGATTATTACAAAAGGGTTATATTCTAGCTTTGCTTTTAACACCACTTTGAGTCTTTGCGAAGCTAATTGATTGGCATCTCCTTGTATAGGTGATTATTGTCAGAGCAATCTTGTGGTTATTGCATATGATTATTTGGCTTGGTTGATCACAAGATTCTTAGTAATTGGGAATTTGGGATCATTGAAATGTTGTCCTTATTTTGAAGATCATTTTCTGTCCTAGCTTTTGTGGAGTCTTTAGTCAAGGGCCATCCAACTTTTGGAATAACAGCAATGAAACCTTAATCCAACTTTTATTTTAGCTCCAATTAATTATGCATTATATGAATACCAAAAGCAGTTTCGATGCTTTTGACCGGTGGATGCATATGATTGTCGAAAATGCTCAGACCCATCATTTAGGTCAAGTTCTTCAATATTATACCTTTATTGGATATCAGAAACTAGTGATCAAATCTTCTTGTCTTTGGAATTCCCATTATCTTGTCAAAAATATTGAATACTGAAAATTTTGTAAACATATCTTGCTGTTCTTTAGTGGTCGAGTGGCCTTCTGCATTCTCAGTAGGTTGCATGCACAATCAAGTCGTTGGAAAGGCATAACCATAAACAATGAGGTCATTGCAGGCATAAAAAATCTATGATTGCTTGTAAGCATAACCATAACTTAGTAGTTCACAGACAAAGGTTTTAACCTCATGAAAGTTTAAGATGATCTAGTTAGGTGTTGTCGAATGCATCAGCAGAAATGAAAACTAAGATGTGTGGTCAGATGATTTCTGTTTAGCTGCATTAAAAGAAGCTACTAGTTCAAAGCTGTAATTAGCCTGCCAATTTAGTTCATCATTTTTAAAGCTTGAAAGTGATTGAGTTCTGACTTTGAGAGGTGAATTTACTCTTTGTCTGGAGGTTAGGAAACTGATTTCAATGATTTGGAATAGAATCTTTTTTATATATATCTTGAATTTCCCTTTCTGTTAGTAATTGTTTAGAAGATGACAAAGGGATCATAACATTTATTGCTGCAGCTATTATAACAGAGTGGCGCACCAGAAGCCATTGAATGCTGAATTCTGCAGGAATTAACCACTCCATATTCTGTGAGATCAGAGTGTTTCATTTAGCATGAGACTTAGCCAGGCAAGCACAACTCTCTTGCAGCAACTTGCAAAGATATTTCATCATTCTCTCTGCCCATGCATGGATTTACACTTCGCATAATTCTTTTGGTTAAATTCTTTTTCAGCCATCTAACATTTCATTAATGCTTGAGACTGGGATGTTTGCATATTTCTATCATTTGCCTTAAATGATTGCTTTTTCCTGCACATGGCTAGAACTATCCTTTTGTTTTCCACCTCAGCCTAATGCACTTATACAACTATCAATTTCTACTGCAAAACTTTTTGCTTATCTGTTATCTTTCATTTTAGCAACTGATTCCATTTTGGGTTCTGAAAAATGATCATGTTAAGCAACTATACTGTAATTACCAGAAAGAAAAAGGAAGTATAATATTGATATGATTACATACTTTATCAGAATCATCTTAACAAATAATGATCTTATGCTTTTGAAACTTTGATGATTTGATATGATTAATTTAAACTACTTTTTCTCCTATTAGTTAATTGGAATCTTATCTCAGACCTCTTGGCAAACCAGTTTTTGACAGATTGGTGAGACAATAGCCCTCCTTTATCTCTAGTTGTTTAAGATATCAGAATTTAGAAGTCCTTTATATAAATATAAATGGAGCTTTGGAATTTGTATGAAAAAAGAAATGGTGGCAAAGATTAATAAAGTTAATAGGTCACTATTATAGGCCACCAAGGGTTTAGAGGATTGGCCTGACTTTGGACAGTGAGAGAAGAGAGAGACAAACTGATAAAAGCAGAAATGAAAAGAAGAGAAGAAAAGAAAAGTAAAAACAACACTAAAATTTGTTTGGTTGGAGAGAAAGAGGGTTTCTTGGTCATCACACTCTTGACTAAAAAGAAAGCTTCTTAATTCAATTGACTTGACTAGAAATAAACTCTGCCTAATTCACTTATCTCTTCTTCTTTTTTCTGAGCTGTTTTGACAACAACTTTACCTTGTAAAGAAAGTCATTTCATATATATCTTAGAATCAACCTGGAAAATAGTTTGATTAAACATTCTGGATGTCCATGAGTTCCAACTTTTTTCTTTCTATTACTTGCTCTTATAATTAGTCTTGAAACAGTGAGCAAAATCAAAAGTCCCTTGCTTCAATGGCAAGGAAAAAGATGGGGTGCACTTGGATTATATCTATTGTGGCAGAATATATACTCATCTCAACTAGAATTTTTCTAAGGCCCCCCACAAATACAATTTGATGCATTTCAAATAGACAATGGAGCAATAAGTTTTTTTTTTTGGATTATAATGTCTTGTGTCTCATGAAATATTCCAACTTTTATTTATTCTGTATGCTTTCCCTTATATTAAATCATGAAAAGGCAACTAAATCATGCCATAGTCATAGAAATTCATTCCACTAAAGATTATATTGACCCCAATGCCAAAACCCCTGCAAGTTTTTCTTCTTTTGGCCTGCAATCTGTCTTATCAGGCTTCAGCCAGAGATTCCCCCATAGCAAAAGGCTATATTATGACATTCCTTCATGCCTAAAAACAATATAATGAAAATGAACTGCCCATTCCATCTGCTACACCTAATCTGACTTTTATTCAGGAATTTTTGGGTTAAATCTTGTTAGCATAAGTTTCAACAGTTCACCTATTTTAGAAGATGAGGAAAATCAATTATATTCTCACTTCAACTGCAACTGGCTTCGACAATAATAAAAGCATTGATTACTTTAATGAATTCCCAACCAACATCAGCCCCTTAGTCAACATATCATTATCCTTCACATAAAAAAAGATATAGCTAAAGAAGAGAAGGAAGAAGAAGAAAAAAGAAAGAGAAGAGCTAAAAAGAAAAGCAAAGAAAAGAAAAAGAAGGAAAAGAGAGAATACCCCATTAGTACCTCTCTTGCTGTTTTTGCTGTCTTTGGTTTTGCTTTCCATGTAAGCCCATTTTTGGCTGCTTTTTTTACCATCCCCTTGTTTGTTTCTTCAAGAAATTTGCTTCCATTCATGTTATCTGCCTAAGCATTCTCTTTTGCACATGTATTGTCCATTTCTTACATCAAAACATTCAGACAAATCCTATTTGAATCATTTATAAGGTACTAGTGTTTTCCTACTTTCTATACTTACACATTCATCTAGCTAGAAAAAAAGAAAGTTGTTTCTGTAAATTTCCATCTTTATTTCTCTTTTTAAGTATGCAAAAATAATCATTGTGACTGAAAACCTTATACTGATATTATTATGGGGTCAATTGGTAACCCAAAAACCTGGGTTCCATACATGAATGCCAAAGATTGTTCTCAAGGTTTTTGTAGCTTTTATTGTCCTCAATGGTGTTACATAATTTTCCCTCCTCCACCTCCTGTAGAATTCCCTGATGATGATTCAGGCCCAAATTTCTCCCCTCTTGTAATTGCAATCATTGGCATTTTAGCCAGTGCTTTTCTTTTAGTAAGTTACTATACAATCATATCTAAATATTGTGGGAATGGTAATTCATCAAGAAGAAGAGGGAATCATGATCATGATTCTGCAGCTGATGTATTGGAAGATCACAATCAAAACCCATCAGTCCATGAGCCATGGCAGACTTCGGCTACTGGTTTGGATGAAGCTCTGATCAAGTCCATTACAGTTTGCAAGTACAAAAAAGGTGACGGATTAATCGACGGAACAGATTGCTCTGTTTGTCTCGGCGAGTTCCAAGAAGATGAGAGTTTAAGACTCTTGCCTAAATGTAGTCATGCTTTTCATGTCCAGTGCATCGATACATGGCTTCGGTCTCACTCAAATTGCCCTCTCTGTCGCGCTAATGTAATATTCATCAATGCGTCACCGGTTCCGTTGCCAACTCCAGTGACGGAAAGTCCTCCACCAGGGAACCAGGACAGACAAATAGCGACGGAAAACGAAAATGTAGCGGCGGTTACTGGACAGGATGACGCCGGAAGGAGGAGTAATTTGCAGGAAGATGACGGATTTCAGAGATTTCCAAAGACCCCATATCGTGTTTATAGCGATTTAAGCAACGTTCAAGGAAGATCAGATAGCGTAATTGAGATTAGAGAAGAAGGGTATTATCAAGAAATGAGAAGATCAGTTTCCATGGATCATCATCCATGTCAAATCCAAACCCAAGTTTCAGTTGCTGATATTTTGCAAATGAACCAAGAAGAAGAAGATTACAGCCAAGTTGAAGCATCATCATCATCATCAACATCAAAACAAGGCAATAAGGCTATAATTAGCAATAAAATGAGGGTTTTGAACTGTGTAATGAATCCTGTTGCAATGAAGAGATCGTTTTCGAGTGGTAGATTCTTTCTTACTAGGCAAGGAAGAGTAAGAGATCCATCAATTCCTCTCTGAATTACATAGCTTTTTGACAGAAAAAGAAAACACATCACATATATATTCATAGCAGCATAATCATGAGGAGAAAGAAGAGAAAGTTTTGTGTGATTTTCATTTTCTTACATTTATTTTAGTACTCTTGTTATTGATCTAGCTGGGTACTTTCTTAGAAGTAAGTGAGAAAACATATATTATCTTCTCATGAAATCAAAACACATAGCATATCTTAATCCCAAATGTTCTCAAATCATCTGTAATTTCTGTTTCTTTAACCAATTGTTTCTACTTTACATTTTTCCTTCTTTCATGATCTTTGGTAAAAGGTATATGTCTTGCTTCTGCGCCATTTTTTGGGTAATTCTGCAAATTCTAATACTAATCTAGTAATCCATCCTTTTCGGCCTCAAAACAAAGGAATCCTTAGTTTAGAGCTTAGCCCAAGAAGAAGACGATCAACTTCAAGAAGAGTTTGGGCCTTAAGGCCCAATTGAGCCCAAAAGGCCTAAACCTTACTGGATTTGTGAAATGGAAGCTGTCTTACTTATTATCAGGGCCATCTTTTTTTTCTTTTTCTTTTTTTATTAAATCTTGGCAATGCCTATTTACATGCTACTATATGTTTTACATGCATTTTAACATGACTAATCAGCAAATTGAAAGAAAAAGGAGGGAAAAAGGACTTGCAATGACAGACAGGGAATGAGATCTTAATCGTGGACTATTGTCTTACTAGGGAAACACTAGTTTTGTTTGAATTTGCCCAAGGTTGGATTTTTTGCAATTATATTGTCGAAATAATTAGAAAATGCTGTAACAAAAAAAAAGGTTTCCTAGCAAAAAGGACGTTTTGAGGAGACAAGAGGTTTAAATAAAAATACTGTTTGTCTGAAATTTGTACAAATGCAATACGGAGTACGGACAATAATGTGCTTTTTATTACCTCCATATAAAAAGCAAGTTTAGAATGCTAAACTTAAGAAACCAAATACAAAATCAATGTGTTAAATCATCATTTTCTTAAAAATCCATGTTTAAATCATCATTAACATGAAATATGGGCTCGATTGATATATTTATATGCTTGGATATATATGAAGTCCTCAATATCTTATTTTCATGGAAGAAATGAACCAAAGTCAAAAATCGAATTCGATGTACTGTTGAGCACTATAAAATCATGCCCAATAGAGACTTATTAAGCACTCCAAGGTCCAAGGCATCCTATATAAGTTAAAATGGTCAAGGTATGGCTTAGAACCTTATTCATCCCTTTCGATTATGCCTTACTCTCTTTCAAACTCTTCAACTCTCACTCTCACACATCAAGAACTCTACTGATTTGATTGTCAGAGAGCGTCCCATTGGGTCATGTTCAGGGATCCCTCCTCTAACAATTTTCTCTCTTACAGGCCATTCGGAGCTGGCATTCTTAAAGTCGGGCTCTGGATACTTTGGCATCAACACAATAAGTAAACATTGTTGATTGAAGTCAAAATTTTGGAGAAACCCACGAGAACTACTGTGTATATGCAGTCTATCGAAAACCTAATTCTTGTGTCGCATCTCTACATATATATAGAGATGTTTCAGAACATGGGGCCACCCTTCTGCATGTTAACTTGGACGGTAATTATGTTTGGGACATATGGTCGAGTATTGTTTTATGTAAGAAAATTTTTAGCACCAATCATTTCTTTTTCCCTTGTTGAATCCGATCGAGTATGTATAATATAGTACGAAAGCAGGGGATTGCAATTTTGCAAACATGAAAACTTAAACTCATAAGATATCATATTGATTTTTAGAAAATGTAATAAAATTAAATCAATGAATTATTTTGAGATATTGGGTGTCCTTGATTGAATCTGATGTCTCTATCTAATAACACAAGAAGACAATAATGTGTTAATGAGGGTACAGAATGATGCCACACAAAGAAACAAAAATGAAGGCTAAAAGGGTCGATGCATCGATCCCACAAAAACCTCTCTAATTAGTCTTAGCTTTTTCTTCTTTTTCACCCTCTTTGTAAAACTACAAAAACCCTATCGCTTTTTCCAATGCCCAACACCTTGCCCCAGCTTCCCTGCAATGTCAACTTTCCATTTTTCTTCATCAAATCAAGATTAAGAAAGCAGAAATGATATTTTGTCTCTGTGTAATGTGTTTATAATAACAAGAGATGGATGAACACATACACAATTAAACCACCCAATTATCAATTAGATAATTGCTTCTACTTGGATTTTTCTTACAAAAATAGTATTGTTAAAAAAAATGTAAGGTAAACCTAGTAACTAAGAGTCGCATGTTCATGCATTATGGGCGCGTTACCCATACACTGTAATTTCTTCTTCGGCCCCTTCGTCCAATATTGTAATTTTTTTTTTCGGTTACTCAATAATCTAAAATTGAAATAGATAGGCTACACAATGGGAAATAGTCTTCTCCCGTCCCATAATCCCATCCCTTCTAAAATTCAAGTTGAGACCTCCTATAAGAAGTCTCAAGCTTTTAAATTACATGTTAAATAACCCGAGTGTATTAAAAAAGAAAAGAAAAAAAAAAGAGAGAGAAATAAACTATAGCATGATCATGTATTGTGCCAAAAAAAAAAAGCATGATCATATGTTGAATTACAAAGCATAGTTTATAATGTTTAGCATGATTGAGATGGGACCTAATACATCCCATTGGCATATTTATAGAAAGAAAAAACAAGTTACATATAAAAGTAATTAACAAAAGTTAATTACTACCTATTTGATGATTTGAACTTGATACACTGCCAAATATATAAAACATCCTACTTTACCAAATGATGAACATCCTGACATTACCTAAGAAAAACTCAAAATTACACTTTTCATGGACTCACAATTCTACGTACATACAATAAAAACTTTATAGAAATGGAGAAAAGCTCTTAGCAAGCCAACAGCTGAAAAGGAGAATTGGGGGGAGTGATCAGTGGCATAATGGTGAATTTTGACCCTACACTCTCAAAGGGTAAATTTTGGGTAGCTAGCTAGCACAATAATTTGATCAACACTACATAATAATTAGACAGAAGTTGCATCTTCCTCAATAATTCTGAGCATGTGGTGAACTGCCCCCGCTATGTCATCTACTGAACTGAGTTGGCATCCTTCTTCAACCTGCATTTAGAATGTTTCAAATTTTAGCTCATAACTGTAGTATGAAGGTTTCTTCTATTATACATAGACGACAAAGACGTTTATTACTTAAACAAAGGAAGCACCAGTAATATTATAATAAGTGAGCAAAAAAACAATCTTTTCATCTTGAAAATTACCCTAATCAGGCCATCATTAATATTATTGCCACCAAAATAACTTCAAAATGTTGCCTAAAATTAACTATTTTGATCTTTCTAATAAAACGATGGAAAATGACATTTTTTCTCCTATCCAAGTGAAAAACAAACATTGTAATTTGTAAGCAAGGAAAAGACACCATTTTCCCACACCACACAATGACAATAATTGAAGACTACGACAATCTCTAGCTAATAGTGTAAAAGAATGTATGAAACACTACTTTCCGTGCTTCTAATTAAGAAAGCAATATAGCTTAATAGTATATAGATACAAGGATGAAAGATAATTAATGGCGGAAAGTTAAGAAATCGATAGTGTATATATATTACCTTGGCACTGATAGAGTAGAGAACGAAAGGATCCATGGTGGTGACATTAAGGTGGAGGATGGAAAGGTAAAGTGAGTGAAAACCAGAAACAAGCTTGGAAAGCAATCTGGGACTTTTTCGTGCGAGGATTCGAAGATTGGCATGAGTTTCAATCAAGGTCACCTCAATATCAGCTATGGATGCCTTTGTTTTTGAAGTATATTTGTTTGGGATTTGAGACCAGGTGTACTGAGGGTACATGAAAAACTGTGCAAATGGTGGAGATGACAGCATCAATTTGGAGTCTGTAGTAATTTCTTGTTGCACTACTTTAAGCTTTTGAGCTTCAAGGGTTTGCAGAAGATGCTCAAGTTCCTTCACAAACTCTATAGCACCACCAACTATGGAAGCTTGGTCACCCTACAAATTCAAACAAATAATTAACTTTTTCAAGCTCTTGCAATATTAGTTGATATATGGGATCATGCAAATGTCTACTGAAACTGAAAATATTAATAAAGTAATAGAGGAAACTGGATACATTTCTTTTGAGATCATTATAGAGGAAAAAGCTGGTCTCTTTTACTAGTAGTATTTCCATAATTTTATGGGAACAGCTTTTTTCTTCTATAATTTCAGCCTTTTTACATGACTAGCAAACAAGAGAATAATCCAAAGAATAGAAAAAGGCAATAATGGAATTTCTTTTAATATTTTCCACTTCCAGCTGAAACTTTATCTTGACAAGTTCTGAATAAATCTATTATTGAACTTTAGAATTCATCCAGTCCAGCCTTTTCAAATCTGAATCCCATCAACAATTCTCTACTACTCAAGTATATATCATGTTCAAAAAACTCATTGAGTAACAATTTTTCTTAAAGCAAAATGATTATGAAATGGAGCTAACAGGAAAAAAAGAAAAACATTCTAAAGTTGAACTATGTTTCTAATTATATTAATCTTATAGTAAAAGTAAATATCTATGGATACATTACTTAAACAGATTAAATCCTCCATATTAGAGACAATTCATATGTAAACCAGGATTCCCTAATTTGTATGTATATATCTAGGAACCTTTTTAAATCTAAAAATTAAAGAGAAATAAGGGAAGAGAGAAATTAATTACCCTTTGGACGTAAGATTCAGGCATGAGGGAGCGTAGAACAGCGAGATGCTCATTCATTTGCTTTCGCCTGTTCCTCTCGACAGCAATGTGAGTCATTCTTTGTGTCTCAGCCTCTTCTTTGTTCTTGCAAACCCTCGGCTTTCTCCTTCTCTTCTTCCTACCTTGAACTGCCAAGTTCGGCCTTCTTTCAACAGCTTCGACTTCTGTTGAGCGGCACTGTGGAGTCACCATCGACGTCGAAAGGCAATTCAGACCAGTACTAGCTTGTTCTTGGGAAGTAGAAGTGAAGTTATTTTCCAATGGGAAATTAGACATCAAAGATTCATGATGGCTGCTGCTAAATGGGGTTGCAGTTGCAGAGATAGTATCATAAATAATGAAGTTCAATAGCTCGTTAGAAGAAAGAGTTTCAAGCAGTGCCATAATTTCTTCTGCTACAATAACCCATACACAATCTAAACCTCGAAATAATTGGACTTGAAATACTGGAAACTAGCTTCTAATTCTAGTTTCATTCTAAAACCAAAAGTCACTTTCCTTTCCAGCAAAACTGAGCTGCAAGCAAAGCAAGCACTTGAAATTTTGAGATAGGAGAGAGGGACTAAAGAGAGGTTAAAATGGAGAGTTAGTACTTAGCAGGGTTTTTGGTAGGGTAATGATGTACAGAGTTAGAGAGAGAAAGATATGGTGCACGTGAGAGAGGGGCAAAGAAATGAAATGAAAAGGAGAAGTTGTTTTCTTTCTGTAAGCAGAAAGTGAGGGAAAAAGAAAGAAGGTCATCACTCATCTTTGTTTTGGGTTTGGGTTTTTGAGTTTTGTCTTCCCGATTTCCATTGTTGCTGTCAACACTGCCACACCCTCTCTGCAATGGAGAGTGCGTGGGGGACCCAAATCTATATAGAAATATGCATACCAACAACACAACAAGCTTTTGGCAAAAAAAAAAAAAAAACTACTGATCTTCACATTCAAATCTGTGTAATTATACTAATACTAATTAGCAGAAAATTTCCCTGATTTTTCTAGTTTGGGTTCATAGAAAATTGGTGATTTTACCACTGTGAAAATGCAAATAAAAGGAAATGTGAGAATCAGTGAAGTAGGCTATAAACAAAAACAAAGACTGCAACGGCAAGAAGATGATTGATTAGACTCTAGCCTAGGTTATAAAAGAAGCCCTATTTAAGTAAATTTCTTTAGCACTTTCATGATCACCGGGAACACCCCACGCCGTGATGTCAATTATCGACACAGCTTTTTCGAAAGTGAGGAATCCATATGAAATCAAAGCTGCAAGTTGTTAGGACTTAGGACTAGCCATATTATAGCCTTTCGTGTAAGAAATTGACACCAAAGTTTACACTACAGCTGAGCCATATCCATCGAGTATTTGAATTCAGCAGAAAAATCTAGTAATTATGAAGCCTTAAGAAAAAAAAAAAAAAAGACAACTAAAATCAATGATGGATGCGATGATACAGAAATATTGCTTATTATAGCTTGTCATAATAGAGTCCTAATGGAATTATAAATTTTGGGCCAAACATCAAAACATGCCAATCCAAATCGTCATTGCTGGGATTGCTTTTCTTGTTCATCATGCTTAGCTATCATGGTACCTCTCTTTACCCAACATGGAAGCTATAATGTATATATATGGGGTTTCAGTACAAAAAAATGCCTCGATCAATAAATTAGGACGTTGATATGATTAAAATTTTAAACAATTTGTAATGATATTTTGATGCCTTGCGTTTCTTTTAGTAATTTAGACAAACACGTAGAAGGCATTAGCGGTGCTTTTTATAGTCCAAAAAAATTCAGTCATGGCTACGTGTCCTTGCCACTCCTACTTTGCATGCTAGCTAGCTATGGGTCTTCTCTTCTTATCTCTATCTTCATATATATTTTCTTTAGTTAGAAAAAACTTTAAGTGAGTCCAGAGAAACTTACAGATGATACGTTAACAGGAACCATTGACAAGATTCGCACCCAAAACCTTTCAAACATAGTTCCAAATCCTTATCAACTCATCCAACTTCTATTAGCCTATCTTCGTATATTTTAACTATTTATAATTTTGATTAGAAAATGCTGTATAAATAAATACAAATTCATATACGATTATTATACTAAAAATTATACTACTATGTGATTATTGTGCACGAGAAAGAGAGAGAGAGAAAGAGAGACAGGGGAAACTGTGGCCTTATCTGGTGAAGAGGACTGGTGGGGGGTGGTCGACCTTGGACCATGGTCCAATTTGTCAGACAAATTTGCAGGGTAATCCATGTGACCGTCAGCTTCCTACACCAAAAGTACATTTTAGCAATCTTCCACAAATCTTAATCTAAATTTCTACCCAGCTTTTTTTTCTCTGTTTTCTCCCTTTCCCACCACCACTTTCTTCAAAACTAAGTGGCTTAAGTTTTTCGCTAGATTTTTTCTATCCACCATTGCTCTTTTCTGCAAATAAAAAGGACTATCTATACACCTCATAAAGATACTCCAAAACAATACATACGATAGAGACATACCATCATACTCTGAGTTGTAGATTGTATTTATCCAATGATGAAGAAGTGTACCAAATTCAAATATGTACGAGTAACATGCATGTGCATTTCCATGTGTATGATCATGGGTATGCCAGATTACCGGTTTTTAACTGTAAGGGACCATGAGTTCAAAATAATCAGAAAAGCAGAGTAGCATGACATGATAACACAATATGGGTAAAGACCTTCGTAGCATGGAGATGTCTAAGGAATAATGTATTGTGATTGAATAGGAATGAGAAACAATTAAATACAGCATATATCATCTTCATGATTATATACTTGTGGCTAGGGTGCCTCTATTCTAAAGATGTTGAAGATAATTAATTCCAAATTCACAACAAAACCAGACAAATTCATTATGGTTTTATATAAGATATTTCACAAATATAATCCTACCAAAATTTTAACCTAACACCAGAAAAATCTATGATTCCCATGACAAAAGATAAAGTGAAAGCATAGGCTGTGAGGATTAGAAGGGCAGATATTGAGGAGACAAACAGGGTATCCACAGACAAGTTTACTAGTCCTGTGAGCACATTTGCCTGCATAGATAAAAAAAAAAATCTCATTTCATTGAGCAGCGGATGAAAACAGGATTCCTTAACACATATGACGGAAAGAGGAGGATGTTTTCTTTACCAGCAGAAAAGAAGGTAACAAATTCCTGTCAAATGCTTTTTCAAGAGCCGAAATTTTGCCCCCAGTGACATAACCAGAAAGCATTACATGTATAGCTATAAGCTGAAATGAGGATAAAACTTTGGTTAGCTATGCACCACATGCTACTATAGATAATAAGACTATAAAATCCATCAAGAAAGATTGAAAGAATGACAGCTTATGCAACGAGCTTTAACCAAATGAATGATGAACATTTGCAGTAAATTCTTGAAATACTTGCACAAGAGAGGAAAAAAGAATAACCTGTAGATTTTGCGCCACCACCCAAGTAACATAAGCCAGGTTACACTGCAGCAATCACATCAAGCAGTTTTAAGATTGTTAATTGCAGGGATAGTTATAAAATAGTTCATAACTTCATATGTCCTACCATTCTACGTGAAATTCTTTCAACGTGCCAGTCAAGAAGCAATGTTAGAAACCTGAAACAGACATAAAGGAGATTGATAAGGTCAGTTTCTTAGCAATCAATGTATTGGCACTAGATCAACCAATATTGGATAAGAAATCAACTGCAAGTTAAGATATACCAAAACATAATAGAAAGAAGCCAGACTCTTATCCATGTTCCATCATTGCTTCTCGGAGTGGAAGGAGAACGATTTTCAAAGAAGAGATAGTAACCAACCTGAACACCAATAAGATACATACCCCAATATCCTGAAAATCATAAATAATGTAATGAGAAGCAGTACTGATGTACTGAACACCAATAAGATACATACCCTAGTATCCTGAGATTGCAACACTATTCTCGTCTCCTTAGATCAGAAGAACAATAAAATAAGCTATTATATATGAAAAGTCAAGAATAGAGAACTTGCAAACAACATAGCCAAAAATAAAGTTGCAAATGCAAACAAATATTACAATAAGGCATACACCAGGTGCGCGACGCGGGTCGGATCCGGATTAGTCAGGGCAAAGCCCTGGATACCGGATGGGATACCAAAAAAAATAAAGCATAATGCAGATTTCCACTTAATCCTCACCAAGTAAGCTAAAAATTCCCTCCTTGTTTCTACTTATGATATCCATTCCCCTCTCATCAGAAAGAAGATACACATTCAGCCCATTAGTCAACCAACTTTGGTACCCTGAGAATTAGAAAGTCAGGTTATTATATAGAAAGAATCAAATAGCAATATAAGAGAAGAGCAATAAACTTAGTCAATAGAAAGGCATACCAACTAAAATAACTGAACCAAGAACTCCAGCATACTTTGGGGGAACATTTACTATGGATGTAAGGATAGATACACCAGCAAGTGTGAAGAAGAAATTCCAGTGTACTCCATATTCTCCCACATGTACCTACAAGGCAGAAAGGAATTTAAAAAAAAAGAATAAACCCATCATCAGGTGAAAAGTTGAAAAAAGAACAATTACGATCATTATTCACTCGTACCATTTTGCATAAATACTATAATTGTAATGCAAAATGTTTGTAAATACAGATGTAATCCTGCCTGTAGATACAAACTGGTTTGCAGGATGTTTAACATCTTATAGGATTCCATATGTCTTACTTAATTGTGTAAATAAGAATACATGCCATTCTATATAAAGAAAATTTGAGAAACTAATCATAATATGCCACCGTAAACAACCAAGATTGCAAAAGAGTGAAGAATTCTATTCTACCTGATAGTCCACACTCGTTGTAGACACAAGTCTAGCAAATCCTAGGAATAGTAATGGACTCGTAGATTTAAGGGATGCCTTCCACCAAGTCCTTAAGAAGCATTAAGAAAAATTAATCCAAATTCCGACATAAATCTGAAATAGTAAATAATGCAAACTCCAAAGAGAAATTGTGACCTTACTAAGGATATGCTTATAAGCAAAAGGAAGAGTACATCAATAAGCTTTATGCATAACAAGTTAATACCACAATCTGGAAAATGTTTTCAAACAATGACTCACAATGATGATGAGACATTTCGTGCTTGCCGTGAAATAATTGCATTCACTAGTACAAAGGAGCCAACTCCCAGGTCCATCTGACAAAATTATGCAAAGGTTCATGAAGATTACTTAGTAAAATTTTCAGAATACTAGTCTGAAAAGAAGAAGAAGAAGTTGTTTAATGCGTGAGCATGATCAAGAAAGCAAATTTGTGCAACAATAGGATTAAACTAACATGAGTTTTCCCTATAGATAAAAACGGTAATACTTATCTCCTTAGTGCCAATTACAGGATATAGCATGACAATATCTTACCAAGCTAGTACCATAAGTCTCAGTCTTAGCAAATTCTCTAGGAAATATTCTGAAGTCAACAGCCAAGATACACAAGCATGTCATAAACATCTGCAACAAATTTCCCACTGAACATTTATAACTATTTAGAAAAAGTTAAGATAGATTAAAAAGAAGACGATATACATTATATAAAAGTAGGCAAGAAACTATACCGTGGCAACCCTATACGATGAAATGGTTGTCCTAAAAGAATTAGGTCCTTCCAAGCGAGGGACACGAGGAGACCTGTATTTCAAGGGTTTTGTATTAATACACTTTTGCATTGAAACAGCCTAAGTATATGACTTCCATGAATTTCCATTTCCAACATGGGATAATGATTGATGATAGTAAACATAACGAGCACATGTGACTTACAAGTTCTACCTTTTGACTGCAATTGAGAAAACCAGCAACAACGATAACAAAATTGTCGCTATATATATCCACTCTGCTAAAACCTATCATAAGCAACAACTCTTGCATCAATGTAAAGTAAACTTCTATGATCCCAACGTAATGTCTCAAATATTAGTAGGTGGAATACTTACAGTGAAAAGTAAAAGCATAGGAAGAACAATAAGGAGAAAATCCACAAAAAAAGTGGCTAGGTAAGCCTTTAAATTCTTAGACGCAACAATTTCACTATCTCTCTTCTTTGCAGAGGCCTCTTTGATATCGGCATCTGTTGAAAAAGATTCATAAATAAGCTCTCAACGAATCTACAATGATCTCTGCTCCTTACATTTTAGTAATACATTGAAGAACAAGCTTTGTAAACACAAAAAAGAAGTCGAAGAATCGATTGATTTACCAGTTAGGGTTTGGGAGCCTATAGAGTTCCGCAAAAGTAACAGAATCTGAATGAAGAAAAAGATTCGCTTCCATTAGAGAGAACATAAAAAAGAAATAAGAGGAATTGAAGTGGTAAAACTTACAGGGAGAGTGGTCAAAAGCACGGAGATTTTAAGCATGGAAGATCCCGTCAAATTGCTCACAAATCTGCAGATTAGGGTTTACAAATAAAATTAGTATTCATTATCATGAGATTAAAGCTAAAGAAAAAGGAAAATCGAGAAGATGAAAATTGAGAAAGACGGAGAGAGACTAACTCTTCTTTGAGGTGCTTGGTGGGATTGAAAGATCTCGGAAGAGAATCCATTGACGAAAATTTTCGAAATCAGAATGCGCGGTTTTCGTTAATCTATATAGAAAGATCGAAAATGTAGAAGGCAGAAAAGGCAGAAACCAAATTCAAGGGAAAACAAAGGAAAGAGAAGAAGAAAGCCGTTGGAGATTTGGTCTTGTATTCGTTTTCTTGACCCGCTATTTTATTTAGAAGCTCTAACCGAAACTTGACCGACTGAAGCCTGCCAAGTGCCAGCTACGAACTATGGGCCAAAAGCCCATAATGGAGGGAGTCCAATTTATTTTCAGTTGATTAAAAACCCGGACAAGGCCCAAAACAATATCTAAAGGAGGTCATGGTCTCATGGAAATGTTCAAATTCCAATTCCCATTAGTCCTTAGTTTTTTTTTCTTGTTTCTTCCTTTCAATTGAAATGATCATATATAGTATAATAAAATTTGGCTTCACATTGGGTCTCCACATCATTACCACTTCGCCTCCGAACTCACATCACTGCTTGCAGCCGATACCTTAAAAGTAGTCTGGCCAAGGGCCATATGATTTTTCTTATGTAGTTTTTGTTTTTTTCCCCTCATATATAAAAAATTTGGCTTCACCTTCCAAGAAGGTTTTTTTTTGGGTAAAAACCTTCCAAGAAGCTTGGATGATACTCAGTAGGGATGTCAACGGGGCAGGGGGTGTATTCCCCATCCCCAACCCCGACTTCACAACCCTATCCCCGTCCCCTCCCCAACCCCGCCGGGGAATGAAACAAGTTCTCCATTCCCTACCCCGCGGGGATTTGACGGAGACGAGGAATCCCCGTTCCCCGAGTTTGGTATAAAAAATACTTTATTATTATATCTTTGATAATGTTTTTTATCTTATTATTAAATGAAAAATTTTATAAAAATTTTAAATAAACACAATATTAATATTAGTAATAACAATAACAATAATTAATATACCTTTTTTAGTTCAATTAGTTTTAATAAATAATTTTCATTATAAGTGTATAGTATTATTAAATACAACATTATAAATAAACATAATAATACATATTAATAATATAAATATCACATGAAAAATTTCTATGTTAAGTTTTAGTGCAATATATATGTCTATATATCTCTAGTAAATCTAACTTACACATATATATTATATTTAAATAATTAAAAAAATATATTTCGGGGACGGGCGGGGTGGGGAGGGCATTCCCCATCCCCGTCCCCGACCCCGACGGGGGATGAATTTCATTCCCCATCCCCGTCCCCGTTCCCCAAATTAACTCCCCATCCCCTTCCCGATCGGGACGGGAATCGGATTCCCCACCAGGGACGGGGGGAATTGACATCCCTAGATGATAGTATTTTAGATCATATCAATTGGTTTTTATTCTCAGGAGAAAACAAAGGTGAAGAAAAACTTATTAGATAACTATAAAATGTTTGTCCATTTGTCAACGTGTTATTAGGACAAAAAGCCTGAAAACTAGGAAATGATTAATCCTATGATTTAGATATTTTGTGCCTCAACTATGAATATAGGGAAAAATGACAAAGAAAAACATTCCCCATTGCTCAAAACACTTTGGATTTGGATCATTCCTTGCTTTTTTCTCCATATTCTCTTTGTTGTCATCCATGCTTTACTTTGATGTTTCCGACCATTACTTTCCCTATGAAACTTCTAAGACAGTCTATATAGAACACTGTAGCTCCAAACTGAGAATTGTTTCATATTTTTGTCCCCCTCCTATTAATTGAATGTTCAATTCAAGATCATTTCAGTGCCTTGACATGTAAGAAAAAGTGCTGCAAGTGCAAAGCTTGGAAAGACAACTCACTGCCTCTTCCTAGCATTTACAAAGGAAACAAAGCTAAGCATTGCATAGGGTTTTCCTTTATAACAAAAAGTAAGATGGACAAGAAGATTGATTCAAATTCATTGCAAGAAGATGAGTTGTCAAATGACAAGAAAGAGAATCCCAGAATGCAGCACAAATTCACTTGGGCAGACAAATATCAGCCTAAGGCTTTGAACTCATTCATTTGCCACAGAGCAATAGCTGATAAGGTTTTGAATCTCCTAGTTTGATTGTAGCATGTATTTTTGCAGAAATATAATTTTCTTCTTACTGAGAATTTTACAGGTGGTAGCTGGAGATATGAATCATTTAATATTTGAAGGATTCCCTGGAATAGGGAAGAGAACAATGGCATTAGCATTGCTTAGAGAAATTTTTGGACCAGACATCTCAAAGGTACAAACAACTTAGAACTCTATTACAATGTCTGGTTTGCTTTCGATATTCGAATTTGTAGAGTTGATTGCTTATCTTTGTTCTTAACAGTCCAAGGAAGAAGTCCTAGCGTTGGATTTGAAGGTGAGTTTTGGAAAAATTATAGTTTCATAACCAAAGTTGCCAAATTTGCTGCAAAATTCTGAAATTTTCATTGCTTATATTATGTTAGAGTGTGCTAAAAAGTGGGGTATCATCGACAATTCAAATAAGAGCACAAATATCTTCTAAACACATAGAGGTAAACCTTTCTGAATCTGATATGAAAGGATATGCAGCAGAAGTAGCCTTGTTACTAGTAAAGGAAACTCATAATGCTTCAAGAAAACAACCATTCTTACAAGCCAAAGGTGAAATTTTTTGAGTATATCCCATTTCTTGAACTGCAAGGAATTCTAAAGGTTTCTAAAGCTTGCATATGAATAAACCTGTTTCTGCAGCAATTATTTTCCACCTGGCAGAAAATATATCAAAGACTGCTCAATCCCAAATCCGAAGTTTCTTAGAAAATTCTGAGGGTCGTTATAAAGTTATATTCTGTTGCTCCGATGTTTCCAATAAGCTTCAAATTCTCAAGCCTATCTGTAGAGTTATCCATCTTCCTCTTCCTTCAAACATGGAGGTGACCTTCTCTATTTCTATTTCTAATCTTTAAGGTTTTTCAGTTTTCACCATCTTTTTCTTGAGCCCTCAAATTTACCAAAATCTACTCTGCAGATTGTTGGAGTCTTGAACTTCATTGCTGAACAAGAAGATATTGAATTACCTCACATATTGGCCCAAACTATAGCTGAGAATTCCAAGAATTGCCTCCGGCAAGCGATTCGCTCTTTTGAGGCCACATGGCTTGCAGAGTAAGTAAACAAATAACATGGTGAACTTCATTATTATATCAGAAAGAAGTAATACTAATCCATTAATCCATGAAGTTTTGTCTGTCAAATATGAATCATGTTTTGTCTTTGCTACTAAATTTTGCACATAATAACTTGGCCATGCTGCATTTACAGTTACCCTTTTAAAGAGGGCCAATACATTACAACTGGGTGGGAAGATGAGATTGCAATGATTGCCAAAAGTATTATTCAAGAACCAAGTCCTCACGTGTGAGTAGTTTTATTTCAATATATGAAGATGAGTTCTTCAAAATCACATTCCCATCCAAACAAAAAAGGAGATCTTGTTTTTGCCTTAACAGAGTATCCTCTGTTTCCTCAATATTTATGACTTATTTTGCTTTCATGCTGCAGGTTGTTTCTTGTTAGAAAAAGGGTTGGGAACTTAATGGATCACCATATCTGTGGAGAATTTGTTCTAAGTGTAAGATCTTTCTATATCCTGAATTTATGTACTATAATTTAGACTTTGGAATTGGAATACAAATCAATATATGTTTCCCTTTCTTCAGAATCTAGTGGCAGAGATGAAAAAGCATGTTAACATCCAAGCTCAGTTGGATTTAGAAAGTTTATACCAGGATTATAATGTAAGCATAAACTAACTAAGCTTTGCATTGTCATCCTTTTTTGTTCTCTCTAGCTATTTGAAACCCTCTTTTGCATATTATAGCCAAAGCAAAATGAAGAATTTTGTCTAGAATCAAGCCACAAAGATGAACTATTATGCAACAGAAGGTCTAGAAAGAATGACATAATTTTTCTCCGAATAGAAGGTAAGCAACTGTTTCACTTATATGTATACGATGCCTTCTGTTAATTCCTTGGTCCGGTTGAAATTTGTTCATAACATTTTCCTGTTAACAGAATTTGCAGCAAGGTTTATGAGCTACTATAAGATAAAAAGAGTGCAGTTACAGAAAAGCCATTGATGAATTCTTTTGGCTTGTTGCTGTGGAAGGATCATCAATATACACATTGCTTATTGAAGGGAAATAGACACAGAAGCGGAATTCTGCAACCCCATTTCTTCATCTTTCATCTATGGATTTTGTAGATAAATAAACAAACGAAAAACAGAACATGTGAACTCTGGTTTATGATTGAATATTGTAAAAGGGTCACACATCTATTTACCCTATATTTCGTTTTTCTTTTGAGAACTTCAATCTGCAATTTATGTTCAATTCATAAGAATGTAAAATATTCAGTAAGTGAAAGGAAACAAGAGAACTAAGAAGGTTTTTACACAATGAATTTGAGTTTGTAACATATTCTATGAAGAATTTCCTAAGGTACAATACAATGTCAAAAAAAAAGGAACTTTTTTGGGTTTGTAGAAACTTATACTTTATCGATATTGTCTCCTACACGTGTCTCTGTTGTTTCACCAAAACCTCCGTTCCGGCGGTGGTCGGAAGGGCTTGAAAAATCTCCAAAAGCAAAACAACTTTGGGCAGAGTTATTTCCCTTCAAAAGTTTAATTTTGACATGGTAAGGCAATTTCAGAGTATATTTATCTTCCTCTTCTCTATTCCTAGCTATGGAGTGTCCGGTCGAATGTGACCTTGAAAATCTTTCCATCTTTTTCCGATGTTGTTCTTCTTTTGTATTTGAACATCCTTGTCCTTCTGCTTGTCCCCCACCCCCATTAACTTCCTCCTCGTCATCTTCTTTAATGTCGATGCAAACGGAATCTGGTTGTGAACTTTGATGATTCGGTCCGACTCCGAGTTCAATCATGGAGTTGCTATGAACAAGAGACTTGTCTAATGATTTCCTAGGCACATCTAGCTCCCTACGACAAACTGGACATGTTTTATGTGATTCAAGCCAAAGATCAACACATTCTTTATGGAAAACATGGCAACAAATCGTCAAAAGTCGTAGCATGTCTTCGTCGCTAAACTCTCCCAAGCAAATAGCACATTCAAGCCCATATTTTTGGCGACGAAACTCTTTGACAGTTGAGTACGAGAATGTCGGGAAAGCTTGTATTAATTCAGGATCAAGGCCCGTTCTCATATTTGTACCGGCTGTGCCAACTATAGAACCGGAAGGGCGACGCCGTTGATTCCAGGTCATAACAAGATGATCAACGAAACACCTACAAAAGTATATTCCAAAGAATCCAAAGAAGAACAAAACCAGGAAAATTACTGTTACTATTACAGGGACCGGCGGATTGTAGGCTGAGGGTGGAGGTAGAAAAGTCGAATTTGTCGACATTGAATAAAAGGGTTAAAAATATTGGCCGGATTGTGGATTTTTCCGGCCTTGTAATTTTGCATTGATGTGAGAAAATGAGACTATTTTTTTTGGTTTTGTTGCTTGGAATTTTTCTTTCTTGTTGTGTAAGAGAGGTAAGAGAAAATCAAGGAGGTATTATGAGTAAGAGAAAGTGGCATGAGCCTAATTTGGGAAAGGTTATGGCTAATTGAGAGCGAGTCCTTAGTGAGAAGGATGTGGAGCTTTTGTCTGAACAATATTAACCCTTTCCTCTTTTTGCTAACAAACCAATGACATGTCTGGTTTTGGTTATTGACAATTTGGATTCAAGTGAACGTTAATTTATATACTATGTACTTAGCCATCCAAGTTCGCTAAAGTTCAGCTTTCCATTGCTTTACCTTGGAAATCAAAATTCCATGAACAATCTAGCAATCCTTTAAAATGAACAAAAGCAACAGCATGGGCATAAATAAACCAAGCAAAGGCCAAAGTGGAATAAAGTTTCTTTTCAGATCAAAGGGGTCATCTAATAATTATAATCGATAACAAGGACAAAGTCTTACAGCAGTAATACAAACTTCATACTCCCAAGCAAGACAGGGAATACTTATACATGAAAATTATGGAGCTGAGATAGGCAGGGATCCACTAAAACCTTGAAGTGAGGAAACAAAATGATTTCCCTCGCATAAGCTGAAGATACATGACCCAAAACTGTCCTAGGAACATCTAAATTATTCACTTTCCCAGGAAAAGCTTCTTCCTGCAAAGAATTCCAGCTCTCATCTCTTCTTTCCTTCTTTTTTCGGTTCTGTCAGGACATAACAGAAAAGGGTTTATTCAATATCATCAATCCAGTCACCATATATCCGACTTATTTTATCCGGACCCTTCCATTTCTGGAGAGTTCTTTGTCCTGGCCTCTGGATTACTAGAGCTGTTCTCTGTGAAGGTACTCCAAGATGATAAACATCTGAATGTGGAATCGAAGGGACTGATGCAACCACAGTATCTGCCGGAGGTTTTGAAGGAACTCCCCCTTGCTTTGGGTCAGAAGGGGTAGCAGTAGAATCCTTAGCTTCTCCCTCCACGAGGCCCCCTCCATATCGGTGTAATTCTGCAGTAACAAGAATAATTCATCCCCAATACATGAACATGTGATAGGAAAATGACACAAAAACAACTCTGACTATTAAGCTTTTCCACATCAAGTATCATAAATGCTAAAGCACAGAAGACCCTAATGAAGCATGACTATCTATCAGCATCACCTATCAGTTAGCTGCTCATTAATGGAGCACTAGCTTTAAGCAAATTAGTAAAGGGAGATGAAAGTTCTAAAATTTCAAAGGCATTGATAACAACAAACTTCTCAGAGAGATAAAATGTACAAATCATATGCACTTCATGGTTCTGACTTGACATGCTACCAAATAAAATTAGATTGAAAAGAACTAAAATGAAGGTGGATTTCCATAACTCCCACTTTTAGTAGATTTCCATGTTGAAATTGGAACTTTGGGTCAAGGAAAAAACTTTAATACTATCACTAGTGGTTCAGTTGGAACTCTAGGCTGCCTTCAGAGTAAGAGCAGAGACTCAGTCCAAACTTCAAGCCACTTGAAGGCAGGCTATCTGAAAAGAAGTATATCCACTAAGGCTAAGCAGACAATTCCATCTCATAACAGTTTTAACAGTTACACTCTGCTAAATTGGAGCATTTCAGCCTTTTTCCTCATGCAAATTATAGTATTTTAACTAAATATCAACACCAATAGTAAATCTTTTCCATATTCTAAACTAAAAAGGGATAACAAAAAAACGTAAAATGACCAATTAATCAATCATTCAATAAACCATACCTGCAGCTCCATGAGCAAAATGACATTTATTTCCAAATGGGCAGTACCCAGTGAGTTCCCACTTATTACAGATCCTAGTCTTCCAATTAGATGGCTTTACATTTGATCCATTCGCACCTGCAACACCACCAGCACCAGCAGCAGCACTTCCTCCTCCCCCACCGCCACCGCCACCGCCACCACCATACCCTCCAGGCCCCAAACTTATAGCTACACTCTCTCGATTCTTGGACTGCTCATCGTGCAAAAAGGTGCAATTATCGCCATAGGGACACCCTTCCTCTGTATAAAACTTCTTGCAATGCCTCCCTTTATATGACCTCTGTGATTCCCCTGTAAAACTAGAAGACCCTAAAGAAGGAATTTGAAATTCCTCCCTTGGCTCCCCTAAATTCCCCTTCTCTTCTTCATGAG
Organism: Corchorus olitorius; assembly: GCA_001974825.2. Lineage (NCBI taxonomy): Eukaryota > Viridiplantae > Streptophyta > Magnoliopsida > Malvales > Malvaceae > Corchorus > Corchorus olitorius. The sequence goes on along the minus strand of AWUE01016274.1, from coordinate 78,046 downwards.
CGGCCACTATCTCTTGCCAATTAGGAGGTGGACGACGAAGCTCTTCAATGCTATGAGCAAAGTTACAATTTGTAATATAAGGACAAGTGCCCGCCCTGAACTTGCAACAGAGCTTGGTCTTGAAAAACATTTTGCCTATCGCTTTGGACCGGGAATTTAAATCCTGGGAATTTCTCGGTTTCTTGTTTGGTGGTTGCTCCGAACCGGACCGTGATTGAGGTTGCCGTTGGTCGTAGCTGGAGTTTGAAGGTGTATCGGTCGATGTTTCGTGATTATTCCAAACACGGTAATCTTCTTCCGTTGCCCAAACTGAAGGGTCTGCTGAATTTGGAATCCAATTTTCAGGGCCATTTGTCGGAATTACATGAACTACATTTTCTCTACTGTAATCCATGTTACTTTTTTGAAAAGGGTGATAAACAAAGAACTTTACAATAAAAACCCTAATTTTAGTAAGAAAACATGAAGAAGGAGATGTACCCAGAAGCTAAAATGACACGAATTAGAAAAAAATCGAAGTTAAAGAGTGAGATTTTAGTGATTTGAGACATGGGTTAAATGATTATGCATCTAAAGAAACTAACTTTGACAGGAAATTCTGAGCTTTTTCTAAGGACAACATTCAAACAACAACAGGAAGAAACGGAACAGCTACAACAGATCAAATAAAGATAAAAATGAAGGACGATGAAAAGCTAGTTGAAAATTTTGGGGTTAGATCTACAACCTTAAAATATCTAAGACAGTGAAGAACAAGAGAAAATCAGGAAATGTTGGAAAAACGATATATTTATTAAGGATATAATAAAATAAAAGTGGAAATATGGAAATATAGTATTTGTTATATATATGGAAAGGAACTTTTATGATGAAATTTAGACATGGATTTGGCTTAGAGAACAAAAAGAGAAGCAAGGAAGAAGATTTTTCAGCACTTCTTATCTATAAGATAAAAATGGTTGAGCTTTCTGTGAAACAAAGAACTTGGGACTAGGAGAAGAGGTAAACGGGTAAAGAAACTGTGCGTAATTTTTTTTTTTTTTCCTTTTCTTGGTCTGGTTCATCCTTTCTTATTTTCAGGGTGCTTTTTTTTTCTTTTTTCAATTTTCGTGGGAAAACAAAATACAAAGCTTGAGTTGTACTACTCTAAATCCACGTGGACTTCTTACATTTTTTTTCTTTTTATCTTTTCTTTTCAGAAATATACTATTTTTTTTGCCAGTTTCAGAAATATACTTACAAAAAAGGAAAATACTTTTCAAAAAAAAAAAGAAGGAAACTACTAGCTAGGACTAGGAGTAATAAATATTTAGTGTAGTTTCATATAATTGTATACATTTTCATCGGTCCACACTGAAGCGTCGGACATTCTTTGTTATAAATTTTGTTATTATTATTTTAATATAGAAAGGATTTCGTTTCAAAAATTTGAAATTTTATTAGTAATTTGTGTATTTGTGAAGTAGTTTGCCATTTAAATGGATCTCAATTTTCTATATATATATAACTTATTAATAATGGTGGTTGAGTTTTATAGCTGTAAAATTCATTTTTTGTTGATAAAATCGTAGCTTGTAATCCATTTTTTATTCTCGGACATCAACCTTTACTACTTAAAATATCTTCTTTCTCATAAATCTAATTAAATTCTTTCTATCACTATAGTTCGAGAAAGATGAGAGACGTTTTTAATTTTTAAAAGAAAATCATTAAATTAAAACAAAATCAATTAGTCTGAAGATTTTAATGGGTTTTACACGTAAAATTACAGAAATAGCGAAATTATGAAGAATAAAAGGAGGACACAAAGTGGGCAAATGAGTCTTCAAAGTGGCAAAAGACCCAAATGGATTGTGAGAAGCTAATTGAAAGGCTTTTTAATAAATAAATAATACATGATTTGATGGTCAATAAATACTTTCACATTCAAGTGGTTAAAAACTCTTGCAATTACAAAAACGGGCTTGAGGAAAAGGAAATGGTGAGAAACTAACTTAGAACCTTCTTAGTAATTAACCAAATGAGAAAAGACATAAAAGGACAAAAATGTTCAAACCGAGCTTCCTCATCGATTCTCAAAAGGAGCTTTTAGTAATATCCCTAGGTGTTTCAAATAATATTTAGTATTAGTATATATATATATATATATTGTATTGTACTATCATATTTGTATGTATGTATATGTAAGTGTCATGTAACGAACTTATTAATCTAATTTTTTTAGTAAATATTAATCTAATCATTGGTTTTATATAACTGATCGGTTTACTAATAAGTATAGTTTTTTTCAAGGATGCTAATAAGTATAGTTTTTTTTAAGGATGCTAATAAGTATAGTTATGTTTCTACTTTCTAGTAATAATATTAATGCCCAAAATAATTAAATATATGCCTTATTATGTTATTATTATTACCTGGGTTTCTTTTGTTTGAATGGTGCGGTAATTTTTTGACTTGTGACTGCATCATGTAAATTTACTTAGGTTTCGTTTAGTAGAGCAGTGCGGTAGCGGTGCGATTGACACTGTTTAGCAACTGTATATATGAGATTACATTGTACAGATTAGATTAGGTACTGTACAGATGAGATTATTAGAGCAGCGATTGAAACGAAGTTTATACTTAAGCTCCGTTTGGTCCCAAAACGGTGATGAAACGATCAAACGATAGTGAAACGGTTACAGATAAGAAGCCTTAAAAATTATGATGTCCACCGATTGGTTGTATTTTATCTGTTTATTTTCACTGTTTCTGACCCAACTAACCAAGTTTAAGCTGTTTTTCAGAAGTGTTTTTGGCCAATTCACTGTGCAAACAAGGTAGTTTTAGTATTTTTAATTTTGAATTTGAACTATAATCATGAACAATCATTCATTGGTACCCGAAAAAAAAAATAGTACTCAATCAGTTATTCGTTTTCCTAAAAGTAGTAGTACTATATTTTATGGTGCCATTTTTTTGGTACTAAAGATACCGTATACATAGGGGAAAAAAACTTTAAAAGAGCGCCAAACAACTTTAAAGAAGGAAAAAAAAAAAAAAGAACACAAGAATTACAATATGAAATTGAATTTAAACACTAAACAACAACAAAAAATTCATATTTATGAGCTAAGACGAAAACTTCAGACATGTACATTCATTATGCATTTTGAATTTTGAGAGATTATCCATTATGAACAAGTATTTCAAGAGATAGAACGTTCTTTACTCGAACAAAATATGAAACACACAATTTCGGGTTTAAAATAAAAAGTTACAAATATCTTGCAATTGGGTGAGAATTGAAGAAACTTGATCATTTATTTGCGTCTTGTTTAATTATCACTTATCACCCTGATCAATGATCATCATCAAACCTCCAAAGGTTGATCACTCTCAAAATCCACCATCAACTTGTTCAACTTCTTGTTGCTTAACCTTTGTTGAATTATCATGTTAGCTTCCTCATAGCTGCAAAAAAAAAAAAAATCAAAATATTAATATTCAAATTAAGAAAGAAAAAAAAATTACTAATGTAACTAAGTAGGAATTGTAATTATATTACCACTACCTTTGAGCAGGGGAAGGTGCAGAAGGGGTTAGTAAACGGGCGAGTTGAAGAGCATCTTCATGGCGATTAATGACGTGGTTGAAGCATAAATATCGACCGTAGGATGAAACATCTTCAAAGACGCAGATGTGAGCATCGACCAAGAAATTAAGATCAACGGTGACGAATGTGCCACATTCGTACATCTCAGCCGCTCCTTTCAAGTAAGGATTATCAATGGAAAGATGGGGTCCCATCAACAATCCACCGTTGATTGACACCATGTTAATTCCCCTATCCATTGCTAATGCCCACGCTGTCTTCTCCGCCAACGTCTTTGACACGGCTTCCCACAACTGTTAATCAATTAGATAACTGTTAGTAATTAAATTGATTTAATTATGGAGTAATTATATATAATTTAAAATAATAATAACCTTGAATTTGCGACAGAAATTGACATCGCTCCAATGTTTTTCGTCCAAATCGGAAGGGACGGATTGAGGGTTAACGTCTCTCCAAACAACGGCTGTGGCGGAGGATGTGAAGACAACCTTGTCTATGGTGTCTGTCTGGGCGCATGCTTCGATCACATTGTGTGCTGCTCTTACTTCCACTTCTGCCATTAATTCCTGCCCAACATTATCCCAAACCCGGTTAAAATTTCTCAATTAATCATCCAATTTAGCTGTTCAAAAATGCTTTAAAAAAAAGGGAAAAAAATCGATGAGTTGCAAATTATTGCAAGCTATGTTTCAAAAATAAAAATGAATTCGAATATAGAATCTATATGAAAGTGCGCACTTTCATTTAGCTATAGCAAGTGAGAATTGACTGCCAATTGTATAGTTTTGTGTATGCGAATCTCATCCAAAACGTGAACATATATAGAGTCGTAGAGGAATTCTATTTTTCTAAGGATCAGGGCCACTGAAAGTGCATGAATTTTCAGTGAATTTTCAAAGGAGAAAGAAAAAGGACAAATGTTTCATTTGCGTTAACCATGTGTCACTAATTAATTCAAGAAATATCATCAAATTTCCATAAGAAAAGATTTCGAAGATCAACTGAAACATGGTCTCGTGTTCATAATTGAAATTAAAAAAATCAAAATACAGTAGGAAAAATCTGATGAAGATAATTAATTAGGAAAAAACAAATTAAATTACTCACATCATAGGTGGGCTGGTCTTCGGGAGGCTCGAAGGCGTAAAACAAACCGGAGCAACCTTTGAGAGCATCGACGATGCTCTGATAATCAAAAGGGTCTGCATGGAAAATCTTCAGCTTCTCCTTTTCATTCGCTGCCGCTACCCCATCAAATTTCAAATCACCTATATATTTTTAAAAAGCACTATAATTAATCAGTCAATTTCTTGGGAGAAAAAAAAAGGAAATTAAGGAAACTGGGCAGGGGCGGCCAACCATGGCGTTGAACGGCGGCATGGACGGTGTAGCCTCTTTGAAGCAGGCGTTGAACGAGGGTGGAGCCAAGGCAACCGGAGGCATCCATCACGCAAACTTTCTCGTGATGGAAAGAAGCCGGTGCCGGTGCCATCGGAGATATTTAGAGAGCCAAAAGAGAGTGATGATAAAACAACTTTTTGTTTAATAGTGAATTAAAGAGAGTGTTAATGAAAGTTGCTAGTAGTAATAAAAGCTGTGTTTTGGCGGGTAGAGAGGTAGAATGGGAGAGTGAGTAATATAAAGAAGGGTTGGGTTGGCCTAGCATTCAAAGGGCGTGGTGGGGGAGAGTAGATGGGTCGATGTGGCTCGTGGGAGGTAGTTGTTGTTTGCCGTTTGAGAGAGACTGGAAGGGAAGGAGTGAACCCAATCAAGGAAAGAGAGTTTTCTTCTTTGTTTTGATCAAATCACAAAAAGACGAGTTTGGTAGGAGCGTGAATTAATACATTTCATATGGTGTAGCTGAGATTGACATATTTGGGTCACAATCACAATTCACAAGGAGGAAACCTACCTGAGCCAGCTACTTAATACCATTACATTGAGTTTTATTAGGACTTTCTATTTCTATTTGTTTGTGGCTTCAATTTGATATTCGTTTTTTAGATATATATATGAGATGTCGAATTGATTGGCTTACAGCCTAAAAATTGCCTATAATATCAATCTCCAACAAGGGAATAAGGTCCTCCGACAAGTTCAGAACACAAGTATGATATGAATCCAATACCCATAATTTGAAACCCTTCAATTGGGCTTTAGCTAAGTTGTAGCCCAAACATCTCTTCCTGTTTTCTTAAACCCAACACCCATCTTTTAAAAATTAAAATGTCGTCGTTTACATTAGTATTACAGCTATCCAGGCCTTTGGGCTGAACTTTTTAGCTGAACTTTGGGCATTGAAAGTTTGCAGCTTGTTAAACTTAAATCTCCCAATTGTAGCAACAAGTGGTTGGTTTAAGTGGTTTGCCACTTGTTCCCCTTAAGTAAGGTTTCGGGTTCGAGTCTTGTGAATGGAGAAAACCATTGTTGGGAGAGCTTTACCCCCATAATGGGCCAACCCGACTCGAACAAGGCTAACTTGTAAATATACAAAAAAAAAAAATCTTAAATCTCCTAATGTTATGTGGCAAAAAAAAAAATTTCTTAATGTTCTCTTGTTAAAAAATTAACTCTTAATGTTGATAAACTTGTTGTTAAATTGGATGTCACTGATGTTATATGTTCACTCTCTTCCCCTCATGCTTGTGTTTCAAATTTGAGATATCATAATCTCATTGATGAATGCAGCTACTTTTTGCGACAATTCACTGAAATCCAAGTTCAACACAGATTCAGGTAGGGAAATGTTTTTTTTGGATGAGCATAGGGGATAGATGCTACATAGTAGCAACAATCAAATAGTAACAAAATACATCATAGAAGTTCGGGGACATGAAGTTCCCATCTAGTACAAGGAAGAGTGTTGATGTAGTTTTTCTTAATATTCCCCAAACCATACAATCTACATCAAACCTTTTCAGCAATCTGCTTAAAAACGACTTCATTTGTCTGAATCTTCTGCGAAAAGAGTCTAGAATTCATTTCTCCAGATAAAGTAACAATAAGCATTCCAAGCAATCTTAAGAATAATAGTTAGTAGATAATTACTTTTAAGACCTGAAATTACCTACTGAAATTCATATAACCAATCATCAGCGGAGCGAGAAAAACCATAAGTAGCATATCTTATTCCCACTCCAACACCAAATTATCAATTACTATTTTTTTATTATCGATAATCTTTTGTGACTGAAAATCACATTCCTAGTTTCCTAGTACTAGAAATGAAACAACCATCCTGGTGTTACCAAAAAAAAAAGAAAAAAAAGAAACAACCATCCTGGTTGGACTAACCAAACGCCCCTTACTAGTTCTATTTTCTTTCTTAGCCTTTAACAAACCGCTCCTCGATAGTAAACTGTAAAGTGTAAACAGTTTCTTCTTCCTCCGACGCTATTTCAGCTACAAATAAAAATGAGCTTAGACGACCCGCAAAAGCAACCCGGACTCGTTGTGACTGTGACCGAACCCATTCGATTGTTTCTTATCTCTGCCTCCAACGATCCACGTCTCTCTGAAGATCTTCGAAAACTTGCTCTCACTCTTTCCTCGCAATCCAATGCACCGTACAAGCATATCAATAGCATATGGGTCGGTTCGGATGTTCATACCAGACCCAGTTTGAAATCTCTCTTCTCTGGATCTGGTTTCGTTTTTGACAGCCCCAAACCGAGAGAGAAGGTGAATTAAACTTATGATTTAGTGTTCCTCCAAAAATTTACTATATGATTTAGTAATTTATAGTTTTTGTTTTCTTATATAGCAAAATCTAAGGACGAGAATTAGAAAATAGGGATTTCTATTGCGGCAATTTTAGACTTGTTAATTTTTAGGCCCAGAAAAGAAAGTTAGTTGAATCTTACTAAGTATTTTTTTGAGTTATTGGGTTGCGTTTTTCTTCTTAACTGTGATTTGAGCTGGTTTTGTTGTTTCAATTTGAATGTTTAGAGTGCGGAACTCCAGGAAAGATTACGGAAGCTTCAAGAATTAGCAGAGAGGAAAGAATATCAAGAGCTTGTTAAAGATATCACGCCGAAGAAGGAATATGAACCTTTCTCTACTTATAAGGATCAACTTGGCTTTGGTAAGTGCTGGTCTGTTCTGAAAATGAAAAGTTGTAAAAGCAATCTTTGTTTATAATTCCTTTTTATATAGCTTAAACTTTTTTGTTCACTGTAAGTTCTTTTGATATGAATTTCATGTTTATTTCAAATCTTTATTGGGATGCCATGAAATTAATAATGTTACTTAAACAGGTTTACATGTTGCATTGACGATGTTTACTGGGTATTTGGTTGGATATCTAGCGTTCAGAGCATTGTTTAATCACAGTCCTGCCATGGTAATTCCAAACTACTAACCGCAGTTTTGAAGTAAAAGTGTATTTGTCTTAAGAGCTTTAGATAATTTAGTTCTGAATTTGGTGGTGCTCTATTTCGTATTCTCAGAATGCTGCTGGAGGTATTCTTGGATTGGTTCTCGCCATGCTCGTTGAAACTCTTTTGTTCATTATAAGAACTTCAGACCCTGGTCTTAAATCACCATCTTCAACATCGTCGAGATTGAAGAAAGATCAGTAGAGTATCTATGAAGAGGTTGGTTATTTTTCTTTTCTTCATCTGTATTTTTAATTATAAATCACTAAGTATATTTTTTGTAAAATGTAAATATCAACCCTTGTAGTCCAAGGGCATGTTATTCAATGTTCCTTGTCTTGAACAATTTTTTTTTTCTCAGTTCAACATGAAGATTTTTTAGGTTTGATTTATAGTTTTATAGAAAACTCTTGAGAAATTATTTACAATTGATCAGAGAACAAATAAAACCATCTTTCATGATGGTGAGTCTAAACTTTTTGAACTTGCTTCTTCCTACTTTCTATATTTGAATCTAGACCAGTTCTGAATTAGTTCATTCTCTTGAAGAGACATAACAATAACATTATCAATATACATGCACTTTTGGAGTTTGGACATAAAACTGCTATGACTATCCTAGTACTGGAGTGACCCAAAACCCTGGTAGATAAGGTAGCCTGAAGCTGGTAGGGTAGAAATCAATAGTCGAGCTCTCAAAATCGAAATCACCCATGTCATATCCTGTATTTTTCTTGTAATAGTAATCGGCATAGATACAGTCATCCATGAAATATATGTGGTTCCTTTTGATGCCTCCTACATTCAACTCAGAGAGTGAGAAAGATTGACTACGCCCTATGAACAAGGCATATTCACCCAAGCTTGTTGCTGGAATCCATTTCTTATTACTGAAATCTAAACTGTATACTTCAAACATTCTTGTTCTGTAACCTATTCTGGTTTGAGTGTTATCTTTCCTGCGGTATACGAGCAGTAATTCTCCTCTTGATTCAACGAGGTAGCAGACTTCTGTAGACAACTGCTTGTTGAAATGTCTTGGTGGTGGACTGGCTATGAACTCAGTCATCACTGGATAAAGGGCAGTGAGGTCACTGGTAAAGATTTTTCCACTATCATGCAGGGCATAAAGCCGCCCTTTGTGATATATGGCATCTGTAAAACCATCACATGATTTGTCATTTGAACCTTCAAATTTTATTGCTCTCCAGATTTTGTCTCCTAGTTTGCAATAGGCCAATGCACGATGGCGAGTATATATAACAGAGACAAAACAATTGGAAGAGGAACTACTGGCAGGGCTCGAGGATATGATCGCCTTGTTAACAGAGGACATTGAGTAATACACGTGAGTCTTCGATATGGCTAAAGCTTGAGGTACTGGAGGGAGAGTTGTAACACTAGGGAGTCTAAATGTAGAACCCGAAACAAGGTCTAGCATGGCCATGTCTAGCTTGGGATTCACCATTACAAGCCATCCCCGGTAAGACCCACGACACTCACTCTTATCAGGAAGAGAAAGCAGAGGTAAGTTATGGTAAACAAGGGTGTCATTATCATTGCAGAGCTTGAGTTTTGTCAAGGGTAAAAACCTCTGTGATTTGCATGAGTTATTGTTGGGACGGCCAGGGATAATGAAGCCTGGAGGTGTGCGGCGAAGGAGATGCGAGCGGTCCTGGACACCAATTGATCTCCAAGATGAACAAACACTACTGAAACTAATGATATTAGAGAGATGGTTTAGTTTTTTCATTATCAAGATCAAAATAGGTTTAGGGAGAGCAGACCACTTAGCCATGATAAATTGATAGAATAGTTGCTTCTTTTTTTCTTTTTTTTTTTCAAGGGTCTTTAGAAATTAAAGCGGGGAGAATGAGCTTAGATATATAGAATTAGAATTTATATAAGCATGTTAAACTCCCTGCCCTATAAGGATTATGATTTTCCTAGCTACTGCTTTTCCTATTGGGAGTAGGAGTCGAGAGTCGACTACGTGAGGGCCCTGCTGAAAGTTGTGTTTAATTAGGCCCATAACAATTTGGGCTGATCTTAGCCAGGATTTTCATTATATTGTTGCAAATTTTCATGGAAACAGCAAGGCCCAATAACATGAGTTTTGGTTTTGTCCTCTTTTGTGACCATGAATCTAGATTCTTATCGTTTCCCTATGCAAATTAATCTAGGATGATTAATAGCCTAACAAGTGTTAATAACAAAAAATGTATAAAGAACACGTGTAATATTCAGCAAACGAACACATTTTCACCAAAAAAAGAAAGAAAGAAAAGCAAACAAACACATAAGAAAATGAAAAATGAAATGCCACGAGGGCATTGAACAGTAAAATTGTCATGTGAGATCACATGGGCCATTGAATCCACGTGGAAGCCCATTGAAAACTTGCACGTGGCATCACATGGGGCCGGTGGGCTCATTCCCAAGTAAAACACTGTATAAACTTCAAATTCCAACAACAGCAAAGGAAATGTGTATGTACCAATGTAGTATATACACATTAATAAATCCACATTTAGCTAAACTAATGTTGATTTAAACAGCCTCTTGGACCGTGAGGTCTCTGGTTCAATTCCCATTGTATTTAATACGTGTGAGTTTTCTGTTGTTTTGTTAGTTTGTGTTTAATTGCTCATAGATATCAACAAGAAGAAAACAATATTGTGGGAATGAGATTGCTTAATTATGGAGATCCGAGAGTTACTCAAAAATTTCGATGGTATTCGCTTTGTTCACACAAAAAGGGAAATTAATATTTGTGCTCGTAGTTTAGTTAAATCTGATTGTAATATATTTGTTAGTTATGTATGGTGCAAAGCTTTACACCCAATATTTATAATCAAGACTTTTTAATTAAATGAATCTACTAGTACAACAATTGTTTATTTAAACAAGTTTTGTTTGAAATAATAGAAAGGGCCCTTACTTTTTATTATTTATTATTTATAAAATAAAGTTCCTATATCCACAAGATATAGTTTGCGATTAAGATGGGGTTTGTCTCATTGCCTTTTTCGTGGAACACAGCATGGGAACACAGAAATGACCAAATCCATTGGCTTCCCTTTGCCCATAACGTGCAATCCCACCTTTGGACCTTTCTAGCTAACAGAATTTCAATATTGTTTATATTTACAAGTTTAACTTCGTTTAAGTCGCTATGAGTAGAACTTTCGTAACAATAATTTTTTCAATTCACAAGATTTAACTCAAGATATTGTTAATGCCGAATTACTTGAATTAGCCATTTGTTAGTACAATTTCTTATTTCTTTAATGATATGCCATATCATAATTAATACTTTTCCTTGTGTTTAGGAACTAGGTCAAGATGAGCTGACTTTATGTTTGAAAAATTGTAAACAAAATTTTCATTTCTTATTTCTTTATTGATAACATAATTAATACTCTTACTTACGTTTATTTAGGATAAGATGAGTTGATTAAAAGATACAGATATGTGGTATTTTAAGAGAAAAAGACAAAAGAAAAATAATCTAATACATGCATCCTATTCTACAATAATAAAGCTCGGATCGAATTGCTTCAGTACGACTCAGCCCAGGCCCCAGTGTTACGATAATCCGTACCATTTCATACGGGACCTACATGGAACCTTCATAACACGTGGCATCACCACCTTACTCGATCACACTTTTCTCGTGACCCCATAAGCAAAAGGGTAAAAAGTAAAGTAGTCATCACCCAAAAGCCGACGCCACGCTCATGCCTACGCTCACGTTCATTCTTACACTTGTCACCATCTCGTGCTCTTTCAAGTCAACTATCGTCACCACATCTAACGGCTCCTGACTATTTATATATCTAACATCTAACATAAAGTCCCTTCCTCAAGTCCTTATTAGCGCCTTTACTTGCTCTGACAGTGTCATCAAAGTTTGAAACCAAAACCTGTTTCAGTTATGAAAGCTGTTCTTTTGAGAGCCGGTTCGGTTCCGGTCCCCTCGCAGGCTGTCTGCAGTTCACCGAAAGTTTCTAGTATTTCTCGTCAAAGCTCGTTCGGTGGAGTTTGCTCCGGTGAGAGAGCCGGCGGCTCTTCCCCTTGTTCGCCCATAATCTCGTTGCATTTCCGTACGGATAAACGGAAGCCGAAGGAGAGTCACTCGCATATAAGGCGAACTGCCTCCGACACCGATATCATGAGATCGGATTCTCGGATTCCCGGCGGATCACGGTGTTCCCCGGCGGGAATTCCGGAGGAGGAGTATTTGTCTGATGCCGAAGTTGACAGCGAGTTCCGAACGTTGGTCAAAGGCAAAGGAAGCGATCGCGTAAGTTTCCCGCCAATTTGGCCGGAATTCGGGATCTCAATGGAGGAGATTGGATTCTCTGGTGACGGATTCGGAAATGGCGGGAAATCTGGTGGCGATCACGGAGATGATTCGTTCGGTGATAAGAACAAGATCGGCGATTATTATCGGGAAATGTTGAAACTAAATCCCGGTGACTCTCTTCTCTTGAGAAATTACGGCAAGTTCTTGCACGAGGTAAGAAAAAAAAGCTTCTTTTAACATTTTTTAATGTTATTATTCATTTAAACAAAACAAAATCTGATTTGTCTCTGTTTGGGTTTGACTTTGAAGGTGGAAAGGGATACGGAGAGAGCAGAAGAGTATTACGGAAGAGCGATCTTAGCGAATCCTGGAGATGGAGAAGTTTTGTCTTTGTACGGAAAGTTAATCTGGGAAAAACACAGAGATGAAAGCCGAGCTAAATCTTACTTTGACAGAGCCGTTAATGCTTCTCCAGATGACTGGTAATTTTCTTTCCTTTTCCCACTTTTCCTTGTTAACTTATTCAAACAAATGTTAAAAAGAAACTCAATTTTGGGTACAATTTGCAGCATGGTGCTGGGATCTTATGCAAATTTCATGTGGGAAGCAGAGGAAGATGAAGAAGAAGAAGAAGAAATGGGTGCTGATAAAGTTGGAGCTTCGCCAGCTTTAGTTGCAGCTTTTTAATGTGATCTCTGGTTTACTATCAGCCATGGAAGATCTTCGTATGAATACATTTGTACGTATCATCATAGATTTTGAAAAGGATTTACATGACTGAAGAATATACACAAAAAGGCAGAGAATGAAGGTTTTGATTAACAAGGGAATGGAATAAATCATGTTACTCTAGGTCTGTTAGGCATGTTTTGTGTAATACGTTATTAATTGTAATTCTAACTTCAATAACAAGAGAAATAAGGTTTAAGTTATATATGAAGATTAAAAGCTTTTGCTGCAGGGCTATAAAACTGTACTGTAAATTAGTTTGATTCTGAACCTTTTATGATGTAAATGTAATATGTTTTCTATATTAGAAGTTCATGTGGGTTCTGTTGACAATAATTTGCTCCTTTCTTTGATTTGGCTTACTTTTGCTTATAATTTCTATTGATGTCATGAATGAAATTGTTCATTTTGCAAAATATGTTGAAAAGGGTTAAACTCAATTTGTGTGAAATTGTGTTCTTTTGTCAGATTATTACTCTGATTGGAAAGGGATCTTAAACTGCAATTCTTGAAAAGGTACTTTTATCTTCTATAAGTAATATAAATTTACTTGAGGAGCAATGAACTGAAACGAAAAGAATAAATCTGAACTATTTTAATGGTTAAATTCCCTAATGAAATGGTGTATGCTTAATTTGGTATCAAACTTTTGGGGATGCTTTCCTTTGAAAGACAAACAATATGTAAAGCGTAAATAGCTTCCTAAACGTTCAAGTTTTAGTATGCTGTAACAACAGCCTGTCCAAAATGGTTGATTACTCTAGGATTTCAGAGTTGCAGAATCTTCTGTTTCTTAATGTTCAGTCTGTTCGTGTCTTTTAAAAATGCTTCTTTCCATAAAAATTTAGCTTAGACCTCGAAACTTGTCGGGATTGCATGCATGAAACCTATAAATCAATGAATAAACAAAGAAAACAATAGCAATATACATTAAAGAAAAGAAAGTTCATGTACCAAAGAGTCTAAATACATGTGGAATTGGGAGACAGAAGACATGGGTGTCTTCAATGCTGATACTAAATGCTAGATCTCTCTTGTCATGTCTCCCATTCCTCATTAAAACTCATGGCTTTAGCTGCTAGATCTGCTGCTTGTTTGACGGTTGTTCAATCATGCCTTTACTTAATTACTTGATCACTCTTTTGTTGTGTTAAGAAAATTTTAATGCCACACAAACGAAAGTGCAGAGAAGTTTACACGTTCATACAAACAAAAAACAAAGTAAAAATCCTTCATCATGCAGATAAGCTTTGGTAGTTATAATAAATGCTACCATTTCCTGTCTTTAGGCACTTGAAACAATGCCCTTCCTTGTAACTTTTGAAGTATTCAAAACCTTTCTTGTACTTCTGAGTAATTTGCTTATTGTCTCCTTAGCCCCATTAGTCACTGTCTTTGATGGCCCTTTGCCTTTGTCTTCTATCTTGCTGCTTTCAGCCTTCTTTGTAGATTTAAGGATAGGAGATATTGAATTTGTCTCTGGCATCTGTGAATTATAAACTCAATGACAAATTTGCATCAGGGTTCTGAATTATTCGTTGTGTCTGAATTGCAGACATAGTTGGATAAACAGAAACTCACCTTCCTAGTCTGGGATTTTGGAGGAGAATCTTTCTTCTGGTAAAACTTTGGCAATGGCAATGCCTTAAAGGTGGTACTCTTTTGCAGATTACTATTTTCCATTCTCTCCACTCGCTGCTTCTGCATACATAAATAGAGACATGTTAGACAAGATAATGATCTTATGAGATTTGTATTTAGATTAACTTTGGGCTCAAATTCCTCTGTTGTTCACCTTGTCATTCCCCTTTAGTTGCTTGCTTTCAGCCCCATTAAGCGGAGTCCTATTCTTCATTTTCTGAGCACTCTGCTAGATTTGTACTCATGAAATTCAATACTTTAAATGAAATTAAAAAAAAAAATGTTTTCAAGATTCTTATAAGGTTACTATCTTAATCTTAAATTATAGCCAAGATAAGCTCACCCCAATTTTACTCTCGACATGTTCTGCAGCTTTAACTGGAGGCCTGGAAGTTGTTTTTGAAGTACCATTAAGGGAATTTGCACGGTTTATGTCAGAGGTGTCTCCAGCATTAGGCGACAATCGGTCCCTGTGACATTTGGAATCTCATGTTAGCATTTAAAGCTCCTAATGTTTGAGTTTTCAATCTATGGAAATAGAACTTACTTGTTGCTTAAACTAGCAGACCGGGACAATCTAGGTTGTGGATAAGAGATATTGAAATCCATTGAACCATGCCTTTGTCTAGGCTTTGTTTTCTTGCTAATATCAGCAGAAAAATCAACAGACCCTCGTCTTTCCCTAGACATTCTTTTCTCAGTGGACAAAGTAAATGGTTGAGGAATTGTAGGTTTTGCTGCCTTGAGGCATTGTTTTGAACCTTGTTTCGGTTTCTTACTTGTCTCCTCTTGCTTGTCCTCGTCCCGACAATCAGTCTTTTCTATACTGATCTGCTGCTGAGCCTCTTCTCTGTTCTCTTCCATGTCTGAGGATAATTTTTACAATGAATTATATAAGAAATTCTAGGTATTGCTCTCAAACTCTTAGACTAAATAGTGGAAGTTGGAGTCAACTAGAGTGATCAAAGCATTGAACTTCTTGTGACTGAAAACAGAATCTTGACCAAGTCACTCGATTTTATAATCAACTGTTCCAGAATTAACGCAAGTGGCAATAAATCAGACAAGAGATGTTAATTAGTAGTGAAGCATATAATTGTTGAATGCCGGCCGGCAATCATTTCTTCTTCATGATAAGCTTTTGTCCTACAAGTGAAGTGGTGGGCATATAAATGTTTTGTTAGAAGAAAGTTATTTATAAGCAAATAATATCTTTACTATGAACTGTGAAGTATCGAATCATAGCAAAATCGGTTAACCATAAGGAAAAAGTCTTACTAGTACAAGTTAACAACAGAAGAAACAGCCAGTTTTTCTTCCTTGACATATACCTTGTCCTTGTCCATACAACTCAAGACAAATTTGCAAACAAATCTTAGTCATCATCGACAATTCATCTGAAAATATCAATGATTTATCGTATCTTTCAAACCATTAATCATTCCTCTTTATATAACAAGGCTAAATCGCAGGACCTCAATATTATACATTCAATCTTTTAAAATTCCCCTGTTTTCAAATTAAGCTTTGGTTAGCTGGGGACAGGCTTCAATGAATCAGCTTCTCCATTTTACAATTCTGCTTTATCTTTCCTTGGCTCAATTTGTTATCTTTAATGGTATATATAGTATTTATGTTTTGAGCTTTAGAATTTGGTGTGTTTTATGAATAAATGGTGTTAAAAAAAGTTTATTGATTTCCATTGCAGAAGCAGGATTAGTGGGAGTGAACTATGGAATGCTAGGGAACAACCTTCCACCACCAAATGAAGTCATTGCTCTTTTGAAATCAAGGCAAATTACACGAATTCGCCTTTACAATCCCAATCCTGATGCCCTTCAAGCTCTTCAAGGGTCTGGAATTCATGTCATCCTTGGAACACTAAACCAGGATCTTCCAAACCTTGGAAATGACATATCTTTTGCCAGAAACTGGGTTCAAGAAAATGTAATTCCATATTCAAAAGCTGTTAATTTTCGATGCATATTCGCCGGAAACGAAGTTATCCCTAGTGACTTTGCAATCCATGTCTTACCAGCAATGAGGAATCTAAAAACAGCATTAACAGAAGCAAATCTAGGGGAAATTCCTGTAAGTACAACGGTTTCAATGGCTGTTCTTGGGAATTCATTCCCTCCTTCTACAGGGGAATTCGCCAATGAGGTGAATTCTATAATGAAATCCATCACGGGATTCTTAGCTGCAACAAACAGCCCTCTCCTTGTAAATGTCTATCCATATTTTGCATACATAAATGACCAACAGGACATTTCCTTGGACTATGCACTGTTTAATAGCAGCGAGGTTGTCGTGAAAGACGGTAAGCTTGAATACAAGAATCTGTTTGATGCCATGACAGATTCGGTTTACTCAGCATTAGAGAAAGTTGGAGGCAATTCTGTAGATATTGTTGTATCAGAAAGTGGATGGCCTTCGAAAGAAAATGGTGAAATTGCAACAATTGGGAACGCTGAGACATACAATAACAAGCTAATTGCCCATGTCTATGGAACATCTGGCACACCAAAGAGGCCTGGAAGGAGTATAGAGACTTATGTTTTTGCAATTTTTAATGAGAATCTAAAGCCTCCAGGGACTGAACAGAACTTTGGGTTATATTATCCTAACATGACAGAAGTGTACAATGTTGATTTTGAATTTTGATTGATCATAATGCAAAAACATAATTAGACAGATTTCAAGTGCAAAATATAATATAGCCAATAAACTAAAAATTCGATTTCATATAACAGAATTAAAAGGAAAGAGAAGAAACAAAATACAGAATCAATAAAAGATGTTTAAGCTGCAAAGCTGTAGAGAATCATCCCTTGATCAGCATCCATGCCTTCAACAGCACGAAAAGTACCATAGATGTTAGCCCAGCAGATAAACGGATCATCAACCTTGTAACGTTTCTGTTTAACCACTTGAAATGTTAAGAAAACAACTTCTTTCTTCACTTCTTCATTGCTATAGTACTCAGGTTTATTATGTGTAACAAGACAAAATTTCTCATCACCCAAATGGACCAACTCAGCATCACCAATAACTATACTATTATATGATCTATAGTATCCATCCTCCCCAGACTTAGACAGGATACTTTTGGTAGGACATTCAAACTCAATTCCCCTTACTGTGTCACAAGGAATAGATCGATCATCTTCATTGTTAGAGATATGGTAAGTGTCAATGCATTTATAATTTAGTGTATATAAAGTGTCATTTACCGTAATACCGGGACCAGTTCCATCAAGTATATCATTCCAAGCAGATATATAATCTTTAATTTCTTCATCCTTTTCAACCCTATAACCCCAACCCCAACCCCCTCTAATCTCTTCGTAAACCCACTTTTGATTTTCTAAGTCGAAAGAACAAAGTTTACACCTAGATGAATCCACTGCAGACCGAAACAATACTCTATGACCTAGTACTACCGTATGACTCAAGAAAACTGCAGGAGTATCATTAGGTGGTTGGTATGAAGGCAAAACAGTCCATTTACCTACTTTGGGATCGAAAACTTCAAAGTTTCTTTTCCCTTTATAAAGGCACTCCAAGGAATCGATGTTTCGACCACCATCCATAACATAAATTTTCCCATTCAAAGTAAACACATAAGGGTAACACTTCCCTTCACGCATGAGCTTAATTCGGACAAAAGGAGATTTATTTTCCTCAGAACATGTTTTGTCGATGGTACTAAGATCGACGACATAAACTCTCCTCGAATTCAATTTATGGTCACCCTCTTTCTTAGAATTCACTTTATCGTCTCCCTCCTGAATTCGACCGCCGATGCAATAAAGTTTGGAGCCCAAGACAACGAATCCCATGCCAATGGGAAATTTGTCACGAGGCATATGGAGTATGGCAACGGATCGTGGTGGCTGTTTTTGTGGGGTGTTGGTCAAATTAACATTGGTGAAAGTATACAAGGTGTATCGATTTGGACCTTCATCGAATCTAAATATCGAGTACAAGGATTTTTCCTCCATGGCTGACGATTCTTGCTTCAAATCTGCCATTGGAAAATTTTGATTCCACCACTGTTTTTAACCTAAAGTCTGAGTTTAACAAAGAATGAGTGGCGTCTTCAACTCTTATATATGCGCTTTAAATAACGCCTACATAGCTAGGTTAATTTTGGAAGGCCCATATGCTTGTATTAATAATGAGGCCCATTTCAGAAGCTACTATTTGCCTGTTATTATTATTATTATATTATATATTATGGGCTTAAAATCTGCCTATTTATGATATTTATGGGCTAATAGCCTAATATCCCATTGTTAAAACCTCACCGGGTTTAAACTTGTATTTAAGAAGGAAAATTAACAACTACTAATTTTCATGTTACCTTAGGACTCTAAGGGATGTTTTGTGTAATCTATACTAATCGTAATTCTAACTTCAATCACAAGAGAATTAATTAAGGTTTAAACTTTAAACTCTGGAAGATGAAAGCTTTTGCTGCAGGCCAGGGCTATAGAAATGTAGTGTAAATTATAAGTAGATGTGGGATTGGGAGGCAGAAGACATGGATGTCTTCAATGCTAATACTAATGCTAGATTTCTCTTGTCATGTCTCCCATTCCTCGGTAAAAGCTGCTAGATCTCCAATGCTAAGAGAATACAAGAGATGATTAGCAGGGGTATTGAAAATAACTTTAAAAAGTTTAAATATATAAGTTGCGCAAAGCAATTAATAAGTTTTTTTTTTGGATAAATATGAATTCATTTATCCGGTAGCAGGAATGAGAACTGGTACAAAAACCATTACAAAGAGTTTAAGCTACTGTAAAAGCAATTACCAATCCAATTGGAGTCCCCAATTGTTACAAAGAGAAAGATTAATATGATCTTTAGCTACATTTAACCCATATAACCTAGATCTAATAACGTGAACAATAGCAAGATAATTTTGATCTACTGTCTGCATCCTCTGCTTGAAAATCCGAGCATTCCTTTCAATCCAGATAATGTGGCAGTATGCACCCAAAGCTAAACCCAGGATTAGAGAAAGTAGAGATTTCCCCTTAATTCTCGTAGTAGCCCAAAGAAACTCACCACTCCAATCTTGAACTCAAGTTACAAGTTTTCAAAATACGTTCCCATAGCAATTTAGAGTACTCACATGTGAAAAAAACATGGTATCTATTTTTAGGGTGTAATCCACACAAAACACAATCAATTGATTCCACAAGGATATTCCAACTGACTAGTCGATCCTTGGTAGGCAATCTATCCAATATAACCATCCAAGTGACCACTGCATACTTTGGAATGTGTCGAGAAAACCAAATCAGTCTTTGCCAAGGAACTTTAGGATTTTTATGCCTAAGATCTTCATAAACTGCAGAAGTTTGAAAAGTATTTGCTGGTAATTTCCACTCTCCATTGCTCTGTATGAACCTCACAACTTTATCTCTAAGATTTAGCACCTTCTTAATGGTCCAGCTATATCTTTGCAGAGTTGGTATCTCCATAAGGTTTATGCCTTTAAGGACATAGCTATATATCCAGGCTATCCACAAAGAACCAGCCTGCACATAAAGTCTCCAAAGGTGCTTAAGTACACAAGCATGATTCCAAGTAACTAAGTTTTTCAAACCCAACCCAATCCTTCAGACTTAGGATGACATGTCCAATCCCAACTAACTCTTGCTCCTCGCGCATCATCATCCTTTCCTTTCCAGAAAAAAGAAGAACACATTTGGTTGAGTTTCTTAACAATAACAGTAGGTAAAATGAAGCTTTGGCACCAAAAATTCTGAATGCTAAAGAGAACAGATTGTATCAGTTGTAATCTTCCAGCAAAAGATAAATATTTAATTGCCCAATGGAATTAATAAGTTTTTTTTGATTCAGAAAGTGTATTTTTTCATTCATACAAACCAAAAACAAAGAAATGGGGGAGGTCTCAACAACTCTCAATTAGACACACTTTAAGAGAAGTCAATTTTTGTGTTGATGTCTTAGCGAAAGCTGAGTGTGAGATGGATGATGATTATGAAGTCCTATCTGAGCCTCCATATGATTTGAAGAACTTGTTAGAGTCCGATGCCAGGGATGTAGCTTTAGGTCCAATATGTATTTCATTTTACCAAGTCATAAATAAAAAAGAAGCAGATTCTATTTTTAGTTTTTTACCCGTCCCAAGATGTATATATGTTCCGTCCATTTTCTTACCCCCCTTTGCTCACTGATTTGATTTTCATCTAATTTTGGACATAATAATACAATTAGGCAAAACTTGGAAAATGTTCAAGTCAAAGGATAAATATCAAGTGTTCTGTTTTAAACCAGAGTCAAAAAATAAGGCTGTCTAATAAAAGGATTCAAGTCTAAATATGTTGTAACAGTCAGCTAATTTTTTTTTTCTTTCAAAAAACAAATCAAATCCAGGTTACAAATAGATGGAAAGGAACATTAATATATCTACGTAAAACAGAGAATAGAAAGAGAAATGCGAGGCCAAAAAATAGCACCCCACTTCGTAGAACCAAACAAAAACAATGAAATACAAGAAATTCCAGAAAGTATCTTGACATGTACCATTTTTGCAATGAATGTAAAAAATTCTAGCCAAGGGCTATGGCTATACCAAGAAAATTTCAATGCTTAAGGATGCAAGATTTGCTCTCAAACTCCTGGACTAAATAGTGGTAGTTTCTTTTGATTCTAGAGTGATCAAAGCATTGCATTTTGATTGATCATAATGCAAAAACATGATTAGACAGAATCAAAGGAAAGAAAATAAAACTATAAATTCGATTTCATATAACAGAATTAAAGGAAAGAGAAGAAACAAAATACAGAATCAATAAAAGATGTTTAAGCTGCAAAGTTGTAGAGAACCATCCCTTGATCAGCATCAATGCCTTCAACAGCACGAAGAGTACCATAGATGTTAGCTCAGCAGATAAACTGATCATCAGCCTTGTAACGTTTCTGTTTAACCACTTGAAATGTTAAGATAACAACTTCTTTCTTCACTTCTTCATCACTCCGGCTATAGTACCCAGGATTATTATGAGTAACGAGACAAAATTTCTCATCACCCAAATGGACCAACTCAGCATCACAAATATTTATATAATTTCTATATCCATGTCTACCATCTCCATACTCAATCCTTTTGATAGGAAATTGAATCTCAATTCCCCTTACTGTGTCACAAGGAATAGATCGATCATCTTTATTGTTAGAGATATGGTAAGTGCCAATGCATCCATCCCTCAATGTATTTAATGTATATAAGGTGTCATTTACGGTAACACCAGGACCGGCTTGGGTTCCATCAAGTATATCATTCCAAGCAGAAATATAATCTTTAATTCCTTCATCCTCCTTAACCCCCCAATAACCCCTTTGAATACTTTCATAAGCCCACTTTTGATTTTCTAAGTCGAAAGAGCAATTATAAGAAAATGATGAAGCTGAATCAACTTCACACCGAAACAATACTCTATGACCTAGTACTACCGTGTGACTCAAGAAAACTGCAGGAGTATCATTAGGTAGTCTGAATGAAGGCAAAACAGTCCATTCACCAACTTTGGGATCAAAAACTTCAAAGTTTCTTTTCCCTTTATAAAAGCACACCAAGGAATCGATGTTCCGACCACCACCCATGACATAAATTTTCTCATTCAAAGTAAACACATACGGGTAGCACTTACCTTTATGCATGTCTTGAATTCGGACAAAAGGAGATTTATTTTCCTCGGAACATGTTTTGTCGATGGTATTAAGATCGACGACATAAACTCTATTCGAATTAGATTTATGGTCACCCTTCTGGAATCGACCACCGATGCAATAAAGTTTGGACCCCAAGGCAACGAATCCCATGCCAATGGGGAATTCGTCACGAGGCATATGGAGTATGGCAATGGATCGTGGTGGGTGTTTTTGTGGGGTATTGGTCAAATTAAGGTTGGTGAAAATATACAAGGTGTAATGAATTGGACCTTCATCGAATCTAAAAATCGAGTACAAGGATTTTTCCTCCATGGCTGACGGTTCTTGTTGCTTCAAATCTGCCATTGGAAAATTTCGTTTCTACCACTCTTTTTTTAACCTAAAGTCTGAGTTTAACGAAGAATAAGTGGCGACTTCAACTCTAAAGTGCGCTTTAAATAATGCGTAACTAGGTTAATTTTGGAAGGCCCATATGCTAATTAGGAGGCCCATTTCAAAAGCTACTATACTATTTTTGCCTGTTATTATTAATGCTCAAATTATATATTCCTATATGTTGTTGTTTACTGTCATTTCCCTCAAGTGGACTGTAGTCCTACTCCTATCCTTGCGTTTATGAGCACTCTGCTAAATTAGTACTCTAGAACTTTCAGTACTTCAAACGAAGAAGAAGAAGAAGAAGTTTTCAAGATTCACTTGCTTATTAGTTATAATTAGGCTACTGTCATTTGTCTTAATCTTAAATTATAAATTATAGTCACGAGATAGAGGTCACCCCATTTTTACTCTCGACTATGTTGATTCATTATGATTGTGTTTACCTACTGATATAGCTATATCTACACCAATCAGAGCACATTTGCCATTTGCTTTTGGTTAACATGAGTTTCTTTGGGACAATGTCAAACCAAAATTTGAAAGAACAGAATACATACATCAAATATGAAAGCAAAGTAATTGTTGCTATCCAATTGTTTACATTTTTCTTTTTGGATTCGGGTGGTGTTGAAAGCAATTGTGTGAGAAAATATCATAAACAAATGAACTCTTTTTTAAATTTTCCCAAAGTAAATGAAGATGATAAAACCTTGAAATATATGAGGATTAGATGACTGTAATTTTCTTTCCTTGTAATATTTCTAACTTGAATAACAAGAGAAATAAGGTTTAAACTTTAAACTATGAAAATTAAAGCTTTTGCTGCAGGGCTATAGAAAGGTAGTGTAAATTATGAGTAGAAGTGGAATTGGGAGACAGAAGACATGGGTGTCTTCAATGCTAATACTAATGCTAGATTTCTCTTGTCATGTCTCCCATTCCTCAGTAAAACTCATGGCTTTAGCTGCTACATCTCCAATGCTGAGAGAATACAAAAGATGATTAGCAGGGGTATATTGAAAATAACTTTAAATAGTTAAAATATATAAGTTGCGCAAAGCAATTAATAAGTCTTTTTGATTCAGAAAGTGCAGACTGACTAGACAATTTGGTGGAAATTCATCTGCTAAAACAATGACTTAAAACATTAAGAGTAGAGTGATGCCAAAAAAAACATAAGAGTAGGTACGTAGTAAGTAATTAATCAACTTGCAAAAGCAGGGGAAGTACTTTTTGTTGACTCCATGTAATTTTTGATGATCACAAAACATTCCTCCTTGATATTTAATTAAGTCTAATTAAGTGTGTAGGCTTCAAAGAATATCTCTTTATCTCAAATTGGAGCACAAACAATTTTTGGAGAAGCACTTAAAAAGAACTTCTTGAAGAAATTTGCAAAGAAACGAAATATTCAACGATTGGAATGAAATGGAGTTTTAGTTGACTATCTGATGAAGTTATCGTTTGAGTTTTCATCAACTAAAACTGGCCAAAAATGTTGTCAAATCTGCCACTTTTCGAAATTCAGGATATTGGAGCGCATGAAGTTTCAGTCGACTAATATTGGTGTTCAAACTGAAGTTTTAGTCGACTAAAACTGATTCTGACAGTGTCAGTCTCACTATAGGACAAAAAAACAACTAGTTTGAAAAAGTGGAAAAAGTGCTATAACGGCTAGAAAAGAGCTCCAACGGCTAGAAACTTGTGAGAGGGTATATATACACATCATTAAAGCCTTTTGAAGTGATCCAAGAGTGAGATTATTCATTGTTCATCATTATTGAAGCCAAGAAGTCATTTTTTCTCTTTGTTCTTCATTCCTACTAGTTTTGAGAGAAAATTTGTACTTGGGATCTTTGGGAGATCATTGTACTTCTTTATTCATCTTTTCTTGGGTAGAAACAAGTTAGGATCAACTTGTTTTGAAGATTAGAGCTTGGGGAGAGCTCACTTTGTAAAAGGTTTGGTGGAAACTAGAATTTCACCGGTTTAGTGAAGTGTTTGTGAAAATCCTTGATTGGGGAGATCAAGGTAGAGGATGTAGGTGAGGGGATCACCGAACCTCTATAAATTGTGAGTATTCATTTTCTCTAAACCTTCCTTTTACTTTGTGTTGCAATTTCTTATCTTTCTACCCTCAAATTTCATCTATTTCATCTACCCCTTTACCCAACTTTGCAAAAGTTCTTGAGGTTGCCATAGATTGTTTAAAAGTGCTATTCACCCCCCCTCTAGCACATTATCAAGGGCTTAACAATTGGTATCAGAGCTTAACCCATTCTTTTAAGGCTTAACATCCTTGGGGAAGATCTTAATGGCAACACAAAATACTCATCTAGTTGAGGGTCAACCCATTGATAGACCTCCCTTGTTTGATAGCACAAATTATGAGCTTTGGAGCACTAGAATGGCTACATTTATCAAAGCTTATGATTATGAGGTATGGGATGTAATCATGGATGGTCCTTTTATGCCTACAAGGAGCTCCAATGCTAGAAGAAAGAAGATTGCAAAGAATAGGAGTGAATGGTCAATGGAAGAAAAGAGAAAAATGCAAGTAAATTTCAAGGCCATAAATGTTCTTAATTGTGCTCTAAGTCAATCCGATTTTGGTCAAATTTCAACATGCTCCAATGCCAAAGAAATTTGGGAGAAGTTGAAGAACAATTACTCCACACCAAAGGTTGAGGCATCCAAAGCTAAAGTGGAAGCTAATCTTTGCTTGATGGCCCTAGAAGATGAAATTGAGGTAACTCCTAATTTACCCATTATTTATGATAATGAGGATATGCAAGATGATTATGATAGTTTGTGTGATGAATTTGATAAACTTATTTTTAAATACAAAGTTTTGAAAAAGAAAGCCAGTGCATTGAATGATGATCTTGAAAAGATTAAAATTGGTTTTCAAAGTGTTTTTGATAATAGGAATATGCTTCAAGTAGAATTAGAACATGCAAAAAATGATTATGATGTCTTGAAGCTAGATTTAGAGACTAAGAGTAAAGCCTTGCAAGAGGCACTTATTGATAACTCAACTCTAAAGCTTACAATTGATGAATTATCAAAATCAAATTTGAAAAAAGATGTAGGAACAAATGCTTCTCATAAATGTTCTCATCATGCATCACATGTATATTGCTTTAATTGTGGAAGGAGAGGTCATCTCTCTTATGATTGCTATCATAAGGGTGGTAACCATCCTAGAACAAAGATGATTTGGGTACCTAAAGGTTCCCATGTTTTGACTAACCCTCAAGGACCCATCAAAGTATGGGTACCTAAAGTTCAAACTTGAAAAGTTGTGAATGTAGGTTGAGCAAGAGTAAAAGGATCAAACATTGAAAGCTCAACCGGAAAAAGAAATAGCCATGAGGCTTTGTACATGGCTATTCAAGGAACATGAATGGAAAAGCTTGATTGGACAAGATGAGGAAGTGTAATATTTGGTAACAACTCCAAAGGTGTATTCCAAGGAATTGGAACCATTGGTAACATTTTCTATGACTTAAATCAAGCATATTTTATTTATTAGAGGGTTAAAGCATGACATGTTTAGCATTAGTGAACTTTGTGGCTAATAGATATAGAGCTTGCTTTGCTTTTCTATATATGCCATGTGATTAATATTAGCATTAACAAAGTTGTTATCATTGGCTAAATTTTGAAAATATTTGTATCATATTTCTTGATGATATTGATTTTAAAATGAATCATCTTTAGTAGCCAATGAATGTATGATGGTTTATAAGTTGTGGCATAAAAGATCAAGACATGTTGAGAAAAAGTATTTTTTTTTAAGATCACAAAGGTTTAAAATGCATGTCTTTTTAAAAGGGAAATCAAATCTCCATTGATTGATTTATGCTACTACGCCACTTGAACTATCATATGTTGACTTGTTTGGATTTATGGATGTTATCTATAAGCATGAAAGACAAGTTCTATAATTTTGTTGTTGTTATTCACTTCTTTAGGTATAAATGAGTTCACTTTATTGCTCACAAAGTTGATGCATTGAATGTTTTTATGCATGTTCATCTTATTGTGTTTTGAGCTACTAATGAAAATTTGTGCAAGTATTTTGCTAATTAAAAGAATGCAAGGAACTTGGTGGAAGAATTGAGATTCTTCATTAGTCTACAAATCAAGCAACATGGGAAGTGATCTTCATCAACTAAGCAAAATTAAAAAAAAATGAAAATGCTTGGAATGAGTGGAGGCGATTTCAATGAACCATCTTTCAAAAGCTTGATTGTGATGAAAAAGGAAAGAATGTGAACCTAGAGCCTTACAAAGGTATGACTAGTTCACTTTCTTATTTTGATGTCTAGTAGACTTACAATGATGATATGTGTATGCTTGTTGGGATCTAAATTGAATTATCTAGATATGCCTATGCATTAAATTCTTTATCTTTTATGAGAACCAAGTGCTATGTTCATTAAAATTCATGATACTCTTTTAGCACTCATACACAAAGCATTCTCAAATTGACATCATTTGTGGTTATGCTCTTGAATGAGATGTCTATTTGATTTTGTTGATACCTTGCATCATTTGGACAATACTTTCACATGATCTTTTAGTAAAATCATCTTTTGCATAATTGAATGAGATATGTGCTTGAATGCTGTATTCAAAGTTTGATTGAATATTTCGTACATGTTTAATGTTAGAGAACTTTTGAATATATTTAGATTTCTTGATGATTTTGAAAATGAATAGGAGAGAACTTGGCATGATATGTAGTCATGAAATTTAAATTGCTTATTATTGATTGACTCCATAATTTTTGTGATCTTAATTGCTAAATTCTTTGATTTCTTATGTGGATAATCTTTTGTGCTTATATGTGTTCATTGTGCTTAATGGGTTCATTTTGACTTGAATTTTGACAAAATTTTGAGTTTAATTGGTTAACACATTATTTTATTCAAAAGCACCTTAAAAGCTTTTTGTGGTTTATGCATAAAAATCTTTTTGAGTTTTCAAAAATCGTCTTCAAGCAAAAGGATTTGGTCAACTAGGCTTGTCACTTGGTTGATATTCAAGGTTTGAGCTTTAATGATTTTTCTTTATGGAATCATGCATTTTTGTGAATTGTTAATTGATTAGTTTAGAAGTTTAATGATCAAAGTTTTCTTGGTTTCAACCAATATGACTTTATTAATTAACTTCACTCTAATTAGTTAGTTTTCACTTGTTTAGAATGATAAAGAGACTAAAATCATTGAGCTTATATTCCTAATCTTCATTCACTCTTGAACTTATTTTTGTTCTATCATACACTTTAAATTCCTTATAATCCTATCAAACTTAGGAAGACTTGAACCAAAATTGAACACACATCCTATTCATTTCTAATCTTCCTAAAACATTAAACTTCCTTTCAAAATCCCCACACTACCCAAAGAAGCCTTCTCTATCCCAAAGAAAATGGAAAGATGGAATACCTTTTGGAGAAATATTGGGAAGTTGATATTAGAAAATAATGAAATATTGAGAAGGAGAAATGTCAAAGGATAATGGACTTCTTTGAGAAATAACAAAAGAAGAAGGAAGATAAATCTTAACTTAGAAAGAATACCTCAAGGTTGAATTGGTCTACAAAGAGAGAGGTATGAAATATATTTGATTCCTTTGTTAATAGTTAGTGGAAATGATTGATATATGAATGATTGCTATTGGAGAATCTTGAGCATTTGAATGTGAATCTATGAGTAATGAATTGAATTTAGGACTCTTTTTAATTGTTGGACATCCTAATGGTCCTATTTTCCATCATGGTAAGAGGATTCTTCATTAGAGATGATTTGACAATCAAGAACTCGGTGGATAATGATATACATGATTTGCATGTGTTTTTGATTGTTGATGGGGATTAAGACATCTACTTGAGATTGACTTGTGAATTACAAACACATAAATGTCCAAGGAGCTTATGGAAGTAAAAGTACTATAGTTGGATATAGTGTGAGCAAATGAAAGGGCAATCAAGAAATTATGTAAGAGAGTACTTTTAGAGCTCAAAAGAAGAAATGATGGTGATTTGGTATAAGGAAAGTGATTGAGGATAGCTTGAAAGAGTATGTTAGATGAAAGTAGAAATGAGAGTAAAGAATGGAATGATGAAGAAAATGGAGAAAATACCATCAAGCCTATTCCTAAACAACTCCACCATCTTCTTAGTCTCCTAATAATTCTAACTTTTATGCATGCTTTTAAATGAGATGCTTTTTCACTTAAGAAGTTTTGCTAGCTTGAATGTTCTTAAATGCCTATGCTTTTGAAATGATTTTATTGTCTTATGAGCTAAAGGGGGAGAAGCGATTCTCTATTTTTAAAGTGTATTTTTTTTGCATTCCTTAACGCATGCCTTCCATTCCTCTTTTGATGATGTCAAAAAAGGGGGAGAAGAAAGCATATATATAGGGGGAGTGTAGTTAAAGGGTTTGTGTTAACTCAAATGAACTTATATATTTTGTTGAGTGTAAAGTCTTAATGATTATGTTTTGATGTACATTTGCTTTGTGACTAAAATTTGTTGTTTATGAACTAGAAGTCAATAGTCACCTAGTGAATTGTTGGATAGGATTGCATATATATAGGGGGAGCTCTTGCATTTTTTTTGTTGATATTATGCATGATTTTAGGGGGAGCTTTCCATGAGTTAATTTTGTGCATATCTTATATTCTTCTTATACAATGCAATTGTATATAGGTAACTAATTTAGACTTAACACTCTTTATTGCAAGGGGTGTTTTGTCATCATCAAAAAGGGGGAGATTGTTGACTCCATGTAATTTTTGATGATCACAAAACATTCCTCCTTGATATTTAATTAAGTCTAATTAAGTGTGTAGGCTTCAAAGAATATCTCTTTATTTCAAATTGGAGCACAAACAATTTTTGGAGAAGCACTTAAAAAGAACTTCTTGAAGAAATTTGCAAAGAAACGAAGTATTCAACGATTGGAATGAAATGGAGTTTTAGTTGACTATCTGATGAAGTTATCGTTTGAGTTTTCATCAACTAAAACTGGCCAAAAATGTTGTCAAATCTGCCACTTTTCGAAATTCAGGATATTGGAGCGCATGAAGTTTCAGTCGACTAATGTTGGTGATCAAACTGAAGTTTTAGTCGACTAAAACTGATTCTGACAGTGTCAGTCTCACTATAGGACAAAAAAACAACTAGTTTGAAAAAGTGGAAAAAGTGCTATAACGGCTAGAAAAGAGCTCCAACGGCTAGAAACTTGTGAGAGGGTATATATACACATCATTAAAGCCTTTTGAAGTGATCCAAGAGTGAGATTATTCATTGTTCATCATTATTGAAGCCAAGAAGTCATTTTTTCTCTTTGTTCTTCATTCCTACTAGTTTTGAGAAAAAATTTGTATTGAGCTAAAATTTGTACTTGGGATCTTTGGGAGATCATTGTACTTCTTTATTCATCTTTTCTTGGGTAGAAACAAGTTAGGATCAACTTGTTTTGAAGATTAGAGCTTGGGGAGAGCTCACTTTGTAAAAGGCTTGGTGGAAGCTAGAATTTCACCGGTTTAGTGAAGTGTTTGTGAAAATCCTTGATTGGGGAGATCAAGGTAGAGGATGTAGGTGAGGGGATCACCGAACTTCTATAAATTGTGAGTATTCATTTTCTCTAAACCTTCCTTTTACTTTGTGTTGCAATTTCTCATCTTTCTACCCTCAAATTTCATCTATTTCATTTACCCTTTTACCCAACTTTGCAAAAGTTCTTGAGGTTGCCATAGATTGTTTAAAAGTGCTATTCACCCCCTCTAGCACATTATCAAGGGCTTAACACTTTTGAAATTTGAATGGATGAATAAGACTTTGCCTATGTTGGTGTTAGACAGAAAAACTCAAAAAAGTACTTGTAATAAAGGTAAAAACATGAAAATCGCAGCAGGTTTTTGCTTACCAGAATGATTGCCTATCAATTAATCTAGCACTACAAGGAAAAGAT
The DNA here is from genome assembly GCA_001974825.2 of Corchorus olitorius. Lineage (NCBI taxonomy): Eukaryota > Viridiplantae > Streptophyta > Magnoliopsida > Malvales > Malvaceae > Corchorus > Corchorus olitorius. Next base: position 47,311 of record AWUE01016274.1, on the reverse strand, counting down.
AGAGGAAAATTTCCGTTTGGAAAATTAGCAAGATCTTCCAGTGTAACAAATTGGCAGAAACCAATTACTGCTTCTACTACTGCTCCTTGTAGCTTGGGAGCTTTCCAAATTTCATGTCAAAGGGTAATTTCTTAGCATTCTCTGTTTACAACTTTGATTCTCAAATGAATTTCATAGGGATGTCCCAACTGTGTTTGAGATTTGTCTATTTATAACGTTGCCATTTGCCACGACTTAGCTTTGAATCTAAGGCATGCGTGTTTGCTGACCTTTTTTTGGTGTGTGTGTGTGAGTTCTGACTAATATCAAATTTCTTGAAGACAATTTGATTGTTGCCCCCAACATTGTGACTTGTGAGTTCTTAAGTTTAATGTGTCAAGAGATGCATATTCTAGTCTTAGTTTATTATTATACCTTAAGACTTTGATGGTAATCTTATCTTTTAAACCTTTTAACTTTCATTATGAGAGGAAGCACTGATGTAATAGAATAGTAGGCCTAAATTTGAGAGTGATACACACTCAACATAAAAAACATGTTAAGGTTTGAGTATGAAATAAAACAGCTCTCATTTCTTTAGCATGTCTGGTGGTGATGAACTTCTAGTCGAGGGGATTTCGAACCCATGGAGGCAGAGAGAAGAAAAACAGGGCAGTAGTCCTGGAAGAGTAACAGGCTGCGGAGTGCGGATTTGGAAGCCAGAGACTATTGGGTTTTTAAAAGTCATAGCATTTGATTGCATATGTATGGAGGGATATTGTCATCTTTGAAATGAACATATAATTCCCATGTACTGTATTTTTATGTATCAATTCTTACTTTTTTCTGAAAGGAGTTGCTATAAATGAAAATAGTGGAACTTAGGCATAGTACTGGAATCTCATTCTTTCCAAGCAGAAATATAATCTTTAAATCCTTCATCCTCCTCAAACCTCCCTCTAATATTTTCATGATAAACCCACTTTTGATCTTTTAAGTCAAAAGAGCAAAGTTTACAAAACCTTGAATTATCTTCATACCAGAACAATAGCTTCCAGCAACATTGACATTTAAACACAACAACAGCTTTAATTTTCTTCTTAAGAAAAGGATCAGCATAACTAAGATTTCAATATAACAAAAGAGACATGAACATTTTGGGATTTAAACAAATTCAACTCAAAAACATACTTGTTCTGTTCTGCCACTTTTGTGTTGCAATTCACCCATTAATTATGACAGATGATCTTCAAATTATCAAGCAACAAAGGCATGGAAAAACTTCCCCCGAGACAAAAGGGCATCATCAGAGCTTTCAACAGCGTGAAAATCGTAAATATCAGCCCAACATAAAAGCTGATCATCCTTGGAGCTTTTCTGCTTAACGACCTCAAATGTTAACAAAGCAAATCCCATATTGTTGTCGTCACGATCATAATCAAGTCGAGACGCTTTCTCAACAATAGCAAGACAAAATTTCTCATCCCCCAAGTGAATCAACTCTGCATGATTAACATAAAAATAGTCATCAACCTCGATTCCCCTGACTTTGTCAATAGGAATATGTCGATCATCTTCATTGTTAGAGATGAAGTAAGTCGCAACGCGTCCATCGATATATGAATATAAGATATTATTTACAGTAACACCACTCCCTAGAATTCCATCTTTTGTCAATGCTTTACTCCAAGCAGACATATAATCCCTAACCGCTTCTTCATCCTTCTTATTATAATGTCCTCTATGAATTTTGTCATGAACCCAATTTTTGGTTTTAAGATCGAAAGAAGAAATTACTGTGTTAGCCTTTGAAAGAAGCCCAAAAAAGACCCTATCACCAATTAGAGCATGCCCCCGGATGTTAGTGTTCTTAAAATATTCAGAAACATAATTATATCTAGGCAAAACACTCCATTCACCTATTCGGGATCGAAAACTTCGAAGTTTGGTCTCCCTTCGTCTTTTTGGTGATGAAAGTATGTTCCGTTCTCGTTTCGACAACCATCCAAAACATAGATTTTTCCATTCAATGCAAACACGTAAGGGAATCCCTTACCTTCGTGCATGTCGACAACTTGGACAAACGGAGATCGATTTTCCTTGTAACATGTTTCGACGGTGTTAAGATCGACGACATAAACTTTCTTCGAAATCGAATTAACGTTCACTTGTCCACCGATGCAATAAAGTTTGGACCCCAAGGCTACGAATCCCATGCCCGGCGGGAACTCAAGGCTAGGGAATTGGAGTATGGCGGTGGCACGTGGTGGCTGGTTTGGTTCGTCGTGGCTAAGATTAACGTTGGTGATCTTACACAAGGCGTAACGAATTGGACCTTCATTGAATCTAAAAATCGTGTACAAGGATTTTGGCTCCATGGCTGACAATTGTTGTTGATCCAAATCTGCCATTGGGGGGAGAAAATAAAAACTCTTCTGTTTTCCGTCTCTCACTCTTTTTAATTTACTTTGACAAAACCCTAAGTTGATTTGATTATTAATTACTTGTATTATGTGACTATAGTTTATATAGTAAGAAATTTAGGCGGTGTCTCGACCTTCATGGGCTTTAAAGAAGGCTTTTAGGTTAATTTATTTATGCCCCATGTTAGAAGGTATATTTGTATTATCCGGCACTACAAAAAAGATATATTAGTGGGGCTAATATCTTATAATTAAAGGTCAAATCCTTGTATGATCTTCAAGGGAACTGGTTCTAACTAACTATATAGAAAGTAAAGATTTATTTGATCACACTTTACTTGAAATAATTTCAAGCCTTATGCATCGATTTGATTCTAATGGAAAATTAATTAGGGTTGTTTTTACTCATTGTGTGTTGCTTTGTGAGAGAATCTAGAAGGGAGGAAGGAAGAGTATTTCTGTTTTGCTGAACACTATTGTGCTTACTTTTATGATATAGTTAACTGAGGATAACAGCTTTGTGTAAGATCCTTCATTTATTTCTTTTACATTCTTCTTCTTCTGTTTATGGTTTTAACATTTTCATTTTTGGTTTTGTTTTTTTATGGTTTTAACAGTATTTATTATAGAAAAGGTGTATTTTGATCCTAAACTAATTAGTATTACTTTTTGTTAAAGAAAATTTTATTAATCATTTAGATTTATTTTTTCATTTACTTGGATTTAAATGTTTTATAATTAATTTTTTAATAATTTATTCAATTCAACACATCTAATATTTTAATACAAAAATCAGACTACAGAGGGTAGATAATGGGCAATTATCTAGTTAATATAAAATTATTAGAATAGGATCAAATTGATATTTTTGAATAGTTTAAGGGTCGAATAAATACTATATAAACCGAGTTTTTTCAAGTAGCAAGATATGTGTGTAAATTAGATTAGAATTTTTTTTTTGGGTACCTCATCCGGTATCCAGGGTTTTGCCCTGACTAATCCGGATCCGACCCGCGTCATGCACCTGGTTATGGTGGGTGAGTCTCCCAACAGGGGCAGCTGCGTACGGTAAAATTAGATTAGAATGATCCTAAAAGGAGAGGTTTTTAGGATTCCATTGAAATGATGCCACATAAGCCTATCTTAATGAGAATCAAATTTTAATTTACACCTTCCTTAACCAAATCAATTCTTCAACTCATCTTTGTTCTTTATCCAAACTCAATCTTTTATCTTTATCTCTCACTAAATCAAAACTCTTTTACTTATATTAATTCACTCATTAATTATGTTAATTTTCTTTCCTTTCCTAATTAAAATTGATCTTAAAAAAAAAATTAAATTTGTGTATATACTCATGGTAACATCAAACGTGCATGAAGCTTTTTTTTTATTTCTATTGATTTTATTTTTAAAATTGTATTTTATTTTTTATTATTTTGTTCAATTGATTATTTAAATGTATTCAATTTTTTATTGTTAAAAAATTTGAAAAAAAATTGTGATTTACCAAGTTTGTTTAATATTAGATTTGGTTAAGAATAAAAATGGGAAGTAAAAAAAAAGGTTAAGAGTTCATTCAATGAGAGATGGTGCACATTAAAACTTGATTATTATCATTGAAAAAAGACTATTGATCCTAAAAACCCCTCATTTTAGGATCATCGTGATATAATTTAGACTCCTAAACCAATTAAAACCCTAACGCCTCAACTCCAACCTTATACAATATCCCACGAGAAAAAGCTTAGCGCTGGCCCTAGCACCGCAGCCAAGCCATGAAAAACACAGGGTTTCAAATAGCGGTCCGCTACCGCGGCCGCTATTTTGCGGTAGCGGCAGCCTCCGCCACCGCTTTTCATGAAAAATCGGTTGGGCTTCCTTATCACGATCGTAGCGCCGTATTGCGGCCGTGAATAGCGGCCATAGCGGCCAATAGAGGTGATAGCGGTACGCTATTGCCGCTTTTCACCGTTTTTGCCATTCAAAGTTGAATCTAAAATGTAAAACACAATTGTAATTAAGTGAATATAACTCAATACCAGAGTCTAAAATGGACAAAATTCTTGTAATTGTTGTATATGGGACTTCATAGAACAGAGAAGAGAGAAAGTTTGGCTGACAGCAACTCTTCTGCCTGGTTTTGGAGAGCAGAGAGAGTCGAGACAGAGAAAAGAATAGAGGGGAGGAAGTTAGAGAAAACGGGGAAGAAACAGGGAAAGTCGTGGGTTTGTGGGGCTTTTTGCAATTTGCTTTTAAGCTTAAATTTCTCAAATTTGTTAAGCGGAAAATGTGGGAGGGATTTTTTCAATTTTGAAAAGCATTATTGGCTTGATTTTTTGTTTCCCACCCGGTATCTAGAGATTTGCTCTGACTAATCCGGATTCGACCTGGGTCTGGGTTTGGTGGGTGAGTCTACCAATGAGGGCGACCTGAGTCTGGGTTTGGTGGGTGAGTCTACCAATGAGGGCGGCTGCGTACGCAAGGTCTCGAACCTAAAACCTGCTTAAGCTGGAACAAACCGCTTACCACTTGATCCAACCCCACATTAGTTCTTGGCTTGATTTTTGTTTGTAGATAAAATCATAAGATAACTTTTTTTATCAGAAGATCATAAGATAACTCCACAATAGAAAACAAAATATTCTGTATTTATAATTTATTAAAGAGAAAGTAAATCTCAAATATTTATATGTCAAATTTGTTTATAATAATCTTTCTCATACCAATGGAACTAATACGTATACCCCAAACTATTTTAAGAATCAGAAAAATTAACATATTTATGATTATAATTATAAGCAATGTATTTTAATGTAAGTTGGGTAAAATTGTTAATGATTCACGACCGCGATGAGCGCAATGACCGCGAAGGCATCCGATATATTCGTAACCGCGATAAACACGATGCGGCCGCGACTGCAATTTGAAACCCTGGAAAAACGCAAACTCCTCTCAATTTACTCTACCCGATGAGATTGTTGATGATATCCTTCTATGTCTACCTGCTAAGTCTCTACTACGATTCAAGCTGGTATCCAGGCCATGGAATTCTCCAACATCCGACCCTAACTTTGCTTGGAATTCTCTAACATCCGACCCTAACTTTGCTGAATCTCATCTCAATAGAACAAACACCATAATATCCCAAGGCAAGCGCAGTGCTAACCCATTACGGCTCGGGCGGATGAGTATCGTCGAGAGGAAGCGTCGGCAGGCGCAGCATCGTCCATCTTTGTCACTCGATTCCATGGACGCCGATGGATCCAATCGTGAAGTTGTAACCATAGACTTGGGCCAAGAGGCCCATCATTTCTACCCCGAGCGAGCTAATTCAATCTTGGGTTCTTGTAATGGTTTGTTATTCGTACGGATTGGTTATGAAGATTATTTCTTATTGAATCCATCAACTCGTAAGTACAAGAAAATTCCTCCTCGTTTTCTAGATGACGAAGCTAGGTTAATTTTAGGACTTGGGTATGAGTCTACTTGTAGAAACTACAAAGGAATAATAGTTCGTCATTATATCGGTGGAGGACCTACGTCTCCCCATAGAGCGGATATGAGTCAATATGAAGACATAGGTTACAGTATTTATGACTCTAATTTAAATAAGTGGAAAAGTAATGGATATGGTGAGTTTTATCCCTATCGCTTATGCTCTAGTGGTTCAGCTGTTATGGTTAATGGTATTCCACATTGGCGTGTCTATCGTCGTCATGAAACCCATGAAGATCCGTTTGGTGAAATTCACTTTCGTGTGACCTATGTGATTGTTTATTTTGATTTGAAAACTGAGAAATTTAAGGAGGTGGGATTACCAAAGTGGGCAGTAAATGAAGAAGTAAAATTTAATTTGGGGGTTTTAGGAGGATGTTTATGCATGTCGCTTCATCCCCAAGGAAGCTCAACTAGTGTTGTTGAAGTATGGGCAATGAAAGAGTATGGAATTGCAGAATCTTGGACTAAATTGTTTGTCATTCATTCATCTTACTTGGCACAGTTGAGGCCAGTATGTTTCATAGGAACAGGGAAGAACCAAGTTCTACTGCAGGGAAGCGGAGGGAGGTTGACAATCTTCAACCTTAAAGATAAGACGGAGGAAATTTTGGCATTGTTTCGATCAGTTTGTACATATGTGGAGAGTTTAGTTTCGCCGGAAGAAGATGGAAACGAAGCTAATAATCACAACGAATTAATTGATCATGAGCACTAGTGTTCTTAATTGATCATGAGCACTAGTGTGCTTAGTAATTTATATTGCAGTTAAATGCTTTTGTGTTTTTATCTTTTTAACTTGATCAGGTTGCCTTGATGAGGCCAATTAAGATTATGAGTAACCTACTTGACACTTGTGCTATGGAGTTATCTAATTTTGTAAAGCAATTGACAACATATTCAGCTAGGATTGCTAATTCTCTGTAATCAACTTCCGTAACCTGGTAATCACTAATGTTTCCTTTTTGCAGTGTTGATGCATATATTGTTTTCAAAACAGAGCAATCTGCCGAGGCATCTTTGGCACATAACAGAGCAATCAGCTCAGCTCCTATTTTTAATTCCAATTAATTTGCTCATCTTAATGTATGTTCTGTATCAAACTGAATAGTAAAGGCTTAATGAGCAAAAAGGCCCCTGAACTTACACCGAACCCTCAAATTAGCCCCTGAAGTTTTATTTCGGCCAAATAAGCCCTTGAACTCTTAAAAAAGGCCAAATAAGCCCTGTTGCCAAGGCTAAATGCTCAAACAAGGACTAAATGTTTTAAGATTTTCTCAAATAAGGATCAAAATACACAATTTCAACAAATTAGAAAACATACTTAATATTTTTTACAAATTGGATACAATATAAATTAATACTAGTGGGTGAGATATATATAAATTGAAAAGCATACGATAATTTTATATCATATTATATTTAATGAATTTATTTTGATTAATAGGGTTTGATTTTTAACTAGTATGATAATATCATTTTTTATCAAATTTAACATGTATGCATGGGAAGAATTGGTTTTCAGTTAAGATTCCCTAATTTGTAAAAATTTGCTAAGTATGTGTTCTAATTTGTTGGAATTGTGTATTTTTATCCTTGATTGAGAAAATCTTAAAACGTTTAGTCCTTATTTGAGCATTTAGCCTTGGGAACAGGGCTTATTTGGCTTTTTTTAAGAGTTCAGGAGTTTATTTGGCCGAAATAAAAGTTCAGGGGCTTATTTGACGATTCGATATAAGTTCAGGGGCCTTTTTGCTCATTAAGCCGAATAGTAAATGAAGGGCAGCTATCATCAATGTAAGTAAATGCAAATGCCCATTTCCTTCAAATTCTTACTGGTTGGGTTTAAGAAATTAGTCAAAGACTGAAAATGGGTATTGCTTATTTCTTTGAAAAATGGCTGTTTCTTATTATTCCAGCTTGCATTTCTTGTTTGGTAAAATCTTTGAGAGAGCAACTAGGATAGTTGACCAAAAAGGGTGTCAAGTAGATTTCTGGTGAGCCTAGTAGTCGTTCCATCTTTCAGGTTCATTCTCTTTTATTTCCACCTCAATCTCATTTTATCACATTTCCAAATTGTTATTAAAATTTAATAGTTTCAAAGCAATGACAATATAAGAACTTTCCTGGAAAAGAGTTGTTTTTACTCATTGTGTGTTGCTTTAGGTTGTGGGAAAATCTAGAAGGAAGGAAGAAAGAGTATTTCTGTTTTGCTGAACACTATTGTGATTGCTAATTGCTATTCATTCTTTTATGATATAGTTAACAGAGGAGAGCAGCTTTAAGGTTTCACAATGTTAACAATTGTCACAATAATGAAGAGAACAAAAATGATTCAAGTTTTAAGAAAATCAGAATCTTATTTGTATGTTTTCCTCTGCAATTTACAGCTATTGATACCCAAAAAAAAAAAAAAAAGAGAGAGAGAACAAATGTGATTCTGATCTGTAGTAAAACAATTGAGTCAATCTTCAAATTAAGGAACAATCTTGTGAGTTTTGTTCATGCTGTCCAACAATGATTTCCCAGAAAACAAAGCATCAGCAAACTGCCAAGCCCCTACAATGAGTTTTGTTCAGTTTGGTTGGGAGTACAAGACCTTTTTTCTCTTATATTCTAAATGAAATATTTCTGCAGGCTCATCCCCTATTTCATAAGGCAAGAGGCTATGGAAATATGCTGAAAAACCATACTTTAAATGGGAAAATTGTTAAGAAAACACTTCATCATAGGCAATGTGAAGCTGAAGAGCAGAGCATAATGTTAATAAAATCCTCTGCTTATGCAATGCTGTTCTTTTTATCCAGTATTGAGGCAATATTTGATTTGTTGCATCAAATGAATTTTCTTATTAAATAAGAAAAGGCAGCATAATTAAAGTTCCAATGTGACAATTGAATCCTTACACAAGAATATTCGTGATTTAATAGCAGCGAGGTTGTCGTGAAAGACGGTAAGCTTGAATACAAGAATCTGTTTGATGCCATGACAGATTCAGTTATACTCAGCATTAGAGAAAGTTGGAGGCAATTCTGTAGATATTGTTGTATCAGAAAGTGGATGGCCTTCGAAAGAAAATGGTGAAATTGCAACAATTGTGAATGCTGAGACTTACAATAACAAGCTAAATATTGCCCATGTCTATGGAACATCCTGGAAGGAGGCAAGGAGCATATGTTTTTGCAACTTTCAAAGAATCTAAAGCCTCTCCAGGGACTGAACAAAACTTTGGGTTATATTATCCTAACATGACAGAAGTGTATGTACCATGCCAAACTTCATTAATCATTATGTAAAATAATGAGACAGGTTTCAAGTGCAAAATAAAACTATAAATTCGATTTCATATAACAAACAAAATACAGAATAAATATTGAGACGAAGAAAGATGTTTAAGCTGCAAAGCTGTAGAAAACCATCCCTTGATCAGCATCAATGCCGTTAACAGCACGAAAATCATAGATGTTAGCCCAGTAGAAAAACTGATCATCAGCCTTGTTAAGCATCCAACCTAAAACCAATTGGCAATAGGTGGAGAGGTTTTTCATGTATATAAGGCACCCAGTCATGTCAAACATAACCAATGTGGGATATTACCACTTTAACACGCCCCCTCACGTGTAGCCCGGAAGAACACCGAAACAGAACAGACCTACACGTGGACAAGCCTTGTGACGTTTCTGTTTAACCACTTCAAATGTTAAGAAAACAACTTCTTTCTTCACTTCATCACTGGTCCACCTAAGTTTATTATTATTAGTAACAAGACAAAATTTCTCATCACCCAAATGGACCAACTCAGCATCACAAATAATTTCCTTTCCAATACTTTTGGTAGGAAATTCAATCTCAATTCCCCTTACAGTGTCACAAGGAATAGATCGATCATCTTCATTGTTAGAGATATGGTAAGTGCCAATGCATCCATAATTTAGTGTATATAAAGTGTCATTTACAGTAATACCGAGACGTCGAGTTCCATCAAGCATATCATTCCAAGCAGAAATATAATCTTTAATTACTTCATCCTCCTCGAATCTTCTAAAATGATAAAGCCATTTTTTATTTTTTAAGTCGAAAGAGCAATATTCACGCCCAAAACATGATGACATTGAATTAACTTTAGACTAGAACAATACTCTATGACCTAATACTACCGTATGACCCAAGGTAATGGTATGAGTATCTTTAGGTAATTGTTTATATGAAGGCAAAACAGTCCATTTACCAACTTTGGGATCGAAAACTTCAAAGTTTCTTTTCCCTTCATGAAGGCACTCCATGGAATCGATGTTTCGAGCACTACCCATAACATAAATTTTTCCATTCAAAGTAAACACATAAGGGTAGCACTTACCTTCATGCATGTCTGGAAGTCGGACAAAAGGAGATTTCTTTTTATTTTTCTTGAAACATGTTTTGTAGATATTGGTAAAATCGAGGACATAAACTTTCTTCGAATTTAATTCTTTGTCTCCCTTCACTTTCTTCTTTCCGTTCTGAAGTCGACCGCCGATGCAATAAAGTTTGGAGCCCAAGGCAACGAATCCCATGCCAATGGGGAATTCGTCACGAGGCATATGGACTATGACAAAGGATCGCGGTGGGTGTTTTTGTGGGAAAGATTTGGACCTTTATCGAATCTAAAAATGGAATACAAGGATTTTTCCTCCATGGCTGACGATTTTTGTTGCTTCAAATCTGCCATTGGAAAATCTGTTTCCACCACTTTTTTTACCCTAAAGTCTGAGTTTAACGAAGAATAAGTGGCGTCTTCAACTCTTTATGCGCTTTAAATAGTGCCTACCTAGGTTAATTTTGGAAGGCTCATATGCTTGTATTAATAAGGAGGCCCATTTCAGAAGCTATTATTTGCCTGTTATTTAATATTATTATTATGGGCTTTAAAACTTCCAATTAATGATATATACTATATATATGGGCTAATATCCATTGAAAAACAGAGAAAAAGATGATGAAGAAGAAGAAGAAGAGGAAATGGGTACTGCTGATAAAGTTGGAGCGTCGCCAGCTCTGGTTGCAGCTTTTTAATGTGATCTCTCGTTAACTAATTGCTGTACAAATATGATAGTTTGAAACCTTTTATTATATTTTAGGTGAAATTTTTGGTGAAAAGATTGAAAATTGGATGAGGGTTTTTGGGTTTATTTTTATCGTTTAATGGTTGCGGGGGAAAGGAGCTAAATGTTTGTTTAGTTCATATTATGGTTGATTTTAATAATTGTGGAAGAAGATTAAGGTGATTTGCTATACAATAAAACTAAATAGAAAAGAAGATATCCAATTTTGTTTTATAACATTTTAAGAAAGGTAGACTTTTTTAATTGTTTTTAGTGGGTCATTGATGAAGGAATTGGTTAATGTGTTAAAATTTTTGGGCTTTTTATGTTCAAAGTCTTTGCAGTAACTGTTCAGAAATCTTTATGCTATAGTTGTAACTTGTAATGCTAATAATTTCTTTTCAAGATTTTATTTATTAGTTTGGTTGCAATTTCTCTGGGGTTTTAGAGTTGCACTGAATTTAACAAAAGATTTTTATTGCCTTTGGGATATTGTTGAAGTAGAGTAGTGGTGGTCTTTGCCTTTTCAACTAGTAGAGTCTTTCTTTTGTAAGATCTACTATATAGTTTATATCATTTTTGCTTATAAATAATTTTTCAATGGATGGCACCATGATTCATATGTGGGTGGTGTTATATCAGACTCCAAAAGCTGCTGCAAAGAGGCATGATCATTGGGGCTGTTGGATTAATAGAGATGGTCTCAGTACAATTAAAATACTTTGTCAATACTAACTAATATACAAATTCCATTGGAATGTGTGATCATGAACTAAAATATATTTCATAAAACAATGTCTTTTATAACTAAGTATATTACTATATTATCTCTCTTTTGAAAACTGTTGGTGTCTTAAGATGTAATTACCTCTTGCAGTTTTTAGGTCTGTAATGATAACAGAGCTTATGTCATATTCACTATGATATCAGGCATAACTTATGTTGTATTCACTATAATATTTACCTGCATCGAAGTGTTTTTGCTTCAACTTGTTTTGTGTTGTTCCTATAGTGGGAATGGCTTTTATGAAAGTTAGAGTTTTGTTCCTATTTTACAATATTTATGAATTCGATCTTCATCCAATCTAAAAATCGTATACAAGGATTTTGGCTCCATGGCTGACGATTGATGTTGCTCCAAATCTGCCATTGGGGGAAGAAAAAAAAATTCTTTTGTTTTGCGTCGACTCTCACTCTTTTTGATTTACTTGGACAAAAACCTAGGTGATTTGTTTTTTTTTTTTTTTAATTACTTGTCTTATGAGATTATACATTTATATAGTAAGAATTTAGGCGGCGTCTCGACCTTTATGGGCTTTAAAGAAGGCCTTTTTAGATTAATTTTCTAAGCCCCCATGTTAATTAGAAGCTAATATTTTTTTGCTACATAATTAGAAGCAGAGCTCTTTGACACCGTTTTCGTTTCCTGATTTTTGTTGCCAATTTTCTGTTTTTGGAAATAAAACAGTGAAAACATGTTTGACAGGTTGTTTCCGTTTTCAAAAATTTTGGAAACAGAAGCAGTGTTTTGGAAAGAAGTGGAAGCAAGAATTTTGTGTTTTCATGTTTTTCCAAAACACAAAAATACAATGATAAACAGCAACTCACATGTTTTTTAACCATCTTCTTTTAAACTATTTTATTTAAAAACATACAACTAAAATGTATATCCAAATATGTTTTTGTTTTCAAAAATTGATAACGCAATAAAAACAAAACGAAAATGAAACAAAAACAAAAATCAAAAAAAACGAAAACGATGCCAAACGACCCCTTATATTAGCTACTATTATATCGTTATGGGCTGAAAAACTTGTTCATGATTCCGGTTTAATATATATGAAATAATTCAGTCACGATATCCCCTGTTTCTTTTTTTTTTTTTTGGCCAGAACACAATATCCCCTGTTTCATAAGGCAAGAAATTATGGAAATATGCTGAAAAACACTTTGAATTAGTTCCTTGAGTCCGGAATTTGTTAAGATAACAATTCATCATAGGAAATGTGAAGCTGAAAAGCAGAGCATGGTATTAAAAATGCCCTGCTTATTAAGTATTAATTGGGGCAGTATTTGATTTGTTGCATCAAATAAATTTTCTTAAGCATAATTAAGGTTTCAACTTTCAATACGACAAATTTGAATTGAAGACTCACACATGAATATTTCTGATTTAAGCAAATTCAACTCCATAACGTTAATATAGAAAATAAGAACAAAACATTGTTCAGTGTTCAGCCACTTCTAAAAACAAAAAACATAATTGGGTCCTCAAGCAGCAAAGCAATAGACAAATTTCGTCCAAGACAGGAGGGCATCATCAGAGGTTTCAACAGCACGAAAATCGTAAATGTCAGCCCAACATAAAAGCTGATCATCAGCCTTGGAGCTTTTCTGCTTAACGACCTCAAATGTTAATAAAGCAAATTCATACTTGCTGTTGTCGTCATTATAATCACGTCGAGGCCGACGAATCATAGCAAGACAAAATTTCTCATCCCCAAAATGGACCAACTCTGCATGAATTACACCATGAACATAGTCAAATTCGATTCCCCTTACTTTCTCACAAGGAATATACCGATCATCTTCATTGTTTGAGATATGGTAAGTCGCAATATACCCACAGTTATAAGCATATAAGGTGTTATTTACGGTAATAGCACTAGCGGGAAAAGCTTCTTCCATCAATGTTTTTCTCCAAGCAGACATATAATCCCCAATTACTTCTTCCTCCTTGGGATATTCTTTTATCAATGTTTTTCTCCAAGCAGACATATAATTCCCAAGTATTTCATCTTTACTTGGAGGATAATTTTTGGAACATCTTTTATGTTCATGAACCCAATTGTTATTTTTAAGATCGAAAGAGGAAATATCTCTGTAACAATGTCTAAGACTCCCCAAAAAAACCGTATCACAAACTATAGCATGCCCTGAGATATATGTATCACTATCAGGTCTATATATAGTAATATAATTATGTCTAGGCAAAACACTCCATTCACCTGTTTCGGGATCGAAAACTTCAAAGTTATTACTTTCTTCTTCGTCATCTTCGCGTGCATAAGAATAAAAGTTCATAGCATAGATTTTTCCATTCCATGCAAACACGTAAGGGAAGCGCTTACCTTTGTGCATGTCAGCAACCCTAACAAACGGGGATCGATTTTCCTTGTAACATGTTTCGATGGTATTAAGATCGACGCCATAAACTTTCGCCGAGTGGTCTAGTCCTCCGATGCAGTAAAGTTTGGACCCCAAGGCTACGAATCCCATGCCAGGACAGAATGTGTGACAGGGGAATTGGAGTATGGCAGTAGCACGTGGTGGCTGTTTTGGTTCGTCGTGGCTAAGATTAACGTTGGTAATCTTATACAAGGTGAAACGATTTGGATTTGGAGTTTCGTCTGGGCGAATTATCATGTACAATGATTTTGGCTCCATGGATTGTTGCTCCAAATCTGCCATTGTAGGAGGAAAAAAGAAATCTTTTGTTTAATTTGCTGCGTCTCTCACTCTTTTTTACTTTGAAAAACCCTAGCGTGATTTGATTAATTATTTGTGTTATTGGGAATACAATTATATAGTGAGAGAGATAAGAGATTAAGCGCCGCCTTGATCTTTATGGGCTTTAAAGAAGGCTTTTAGGTTAATTTTGTAAGGCTTTGTTAGAAGCTAATGTATTAGGCAAAGACAACTTCACCCAACCTTGTTTTAATTCTAAACGAAATATTCCAGGCCCATCCCCTGTTTCATAAGGAAAGAGGCTATGGAAATATGCTGAAAACACCATACTAATTTAAATGGGAAAATTGTAATGAAAACAGTTCATCTTTTGCAATGTAAAGCTGAATAGCAGAGCATATGATGTTAATAAAATGCTCTGCTTAAGCAATGGGGTTCTTTTTTATCCAGTATTGAGGCAATATTTGATTTTTGCATCAAATCAGTTTTCCTAAGAAATAAGGAAAAGGCAGCATAATTAAGGTTCCAATATGACAATTGAAGCCTCACACAAGAATATTTGTGATTTAAATAAAAAAAAAATCAACCCAATAACATTAATAAGAAAATGAGAAAACAACTTGTTCTGTTCTGCCACTTTTGTTTGCTATTCAGCCATATTAATTAGGAAACTAAAAAGAAAAACATAATTGAAACAGAAGAAGATCTTCAAGCAGCAAAGGCATGGAGACGAAATGTAGGGATTTGGAGTTAGGAAAAAAAGGTTATGATGCAACTTCCTTAAAGCAGAATCAAGTTGAAGAGCTTAAACAGAGAGAGGAGTTGGGGGTTGAAGGAGAGCTTTGAGAAAAATTTGTCAAGATTTTGAGTTGGAAAAGAAGAGTTTCGAAGAGCGTTATAGAGAGGTGAAGGAGATGGAAAGTTTGTTTTTGGTAAACTTGAAGAGAAGAAGTATGAAGAACGTTTTAAATTTGCAGGATAAGCAAATTGAAGTATTAAGTAAAGGAACTTAGCAGGAAAAGTGAGATTGAGTTCCTATCGGCATAACCGAATCTAATGAGGCTGAGATATGTGCTATAAGGGACAACCATCCATAACGTAAATTTTTCCATTTAATGCAAACACGTAAAGAAATCGCTTACTTTCGTGCATGTTAGCAACTCTGACAAAGGGAGATCGATTTTCCTTAAAACATGTTTCGATGGTATCAAGATCGACCACATAAACTTTCTTTTCTTCACCACCAATGCAATAAAGTTTGGACCCCAAGGCTAGGAACCCCATTCCGGCTGGGAATTTGCGATAGGGGAATTGGATTACGGCGGTGGCACGTGGTGGCTGTTTTGGTTCGTCGTGGCTAAGATTAACGTTGGTGATCTTATACAAGGTGTAACGATTTTCACCTTTTTCGAATCTAAACATGGCGTACACGAATTTTGGCTCCATGGTTTGTTGCTCCAAATTTGACATTGGGGGGAGAGAAAAAAAATTCTTTTGTTTTGAGTCGGCTCTCACTCTTTTTTAATTTACTCTGACAAAACCCTAGGTGATTTTGATTAATTACTTGTGTTATGGGAAAACATTTATATAAAGAGATTAAGCGCCGGCTTGACATTTATATATGGGATTTAAAGAAGGCTTTTAATTAGGTTAATTTTTTAAGGCCGTGTTAGAAGCTAATATTAGCCTACTATTATATCATGGGCTAGAAAACTTGTTCATAATTTCTAAATGAAATATTTCAGGTTCATGCCCTGTTTCATAAGGCAAGAGGGCTATGTAAATATGCTGACAACCCATACTTTAAATGGGAAAATTGTGAAGCTGAAGAGATGTTAATAAAATGCGCTCTGCTTAAGCAATGCTGTTCTTTTTATCCTGTATTGAGGCAATATTTGATTTGTTGCATCAAATAAATTTTCTTTAAGAAATAAGAAAAGGCAGAGCATAATTATAAGGTTCCAATATGACAATTGAAGCCTCACACAAGAATATTTGTGATTTAAACAAAAAATTCAACCCAATAAGGCAATAATATCAATAAGAAAATAATAAAACAACTTATTCTGTTCTGCCACTTTTTATTCCCAATTCAGCCATTAATTAAGAAAGTAAAAAAGAAAAACTCAAAAACACATTGAAACAGAAGATCAAGATCTTCAAGCAGCAAAGGCATAGAGAACATTCCCATTCCCCTCATCATCAGACAGAAAGGAATCAAAGCTTTTAACACCATGAAAATCCTTAATGTCAGCCCAGCACAAAAACTCATCAGGCTTGGAACTATTCTGTTTAACAACCTGAAATGTTACGAAAACAAGTTCCTTCTTCCGGTCTCGGCCAGGTCCATAGTCACTAGTAATAATAACAAGACAAAATTTCTCATCCCCAACATGAACCAACTCTGCTTGATCAACATGACTAAAATCAATTCCCCTTACTGTTTCACTCGGAATACTTCGATCATCTTCATTGTTAGAGATATGGTAAGTCGCAATGCTTCCATCCTTATATGCATACAAGGTGTTATTAACAGTAATAGCATTTCCCAGATATAATCCATCTTCCTTCAATGTCTTACTCCAAGCAGAAATATAATCCCCAACCAATTCAATATCATTTCTTTCACGATCATAATAAGAGTCATCTTCAATGATGATGATTTTATCATAATCAATCTCTTCATCTTGATAATTAACCCAATTTTTAGTTTTAAGATCGAAAGAAAAAAATTTAGCATCATAACTATGATAGGAAAAAGGATTATCACTTGAGTTAGACCAAAAGAATACCCTATCACCAACTTGAGCATGGCCAGAGATAATAATACTAGCTTTAGTATTAGAATATCTATTACTACTAGCCTTAGTATTATAAAATGTATGTCTAGGCAAAACATTCCATTCACCTTTTTCGGGATCGAAAACTTCAAAGCTATTACTTTTGTAGTCTGCGGAATTAAAATTTCGACAACCATCCAAAACATAGATTTTTCCATTCGATGCAAATACGTAAGGGAATCGCTTACCTTCATGCATGTCGGCAACTTCGACAAACGGAGACCGGTTTTCCTTGGAACATGTTTCGATGGTGTTAAGATCGACGACATAAACTTTCTTCGAATGATAAGGCTTTGGTCCACTTTGACCGCCGATGCAATAAAGTTTAGACCCCAAAGCTATAAATCCCATATCGGTCGGGAATTCGCTACAAGGCATTTGGAGTATGGATGTAGGATTTGGGGGTTGTTTTTGTGCGGCGTGGCTAAAATTAACGTCGGTGATCTTGATCAAAGAGTAACGATTTGGCCCTTTATCGAATCTAAAAATCGTGTACAATGATTTTGGCTTCATGGTTAACGATTGTTCTTGCTTCAAATCCGCCATTGGAAAATAAAACCCTAGCTTCTTTTGTTTTGCGTCTCTCACTTATTTTTTCTTTTCCAAAAACCCTAAAGTCTGATTCGATGGATCACTTGTGTTAATGGGATTATTATTTTTGCATTTATATGAAAAATTTACTAATTTAGGCGGCGGCTCGACCTTTTAAGGCTTTTAGGTTCGTTTTTTTTGAGGCCCATGTTTAAAAGCTATGGGCTGGGAAACTTGTTCATAATGTCGACCCGACCCAAGAAGATCCTTTACCAGCAGCTTCACCGTTATTCGTCTTGTCTCTCCCTCCTAAAATTGCTTCTAGGGTTTTTTATTTTTCAATTTCCAAACTTTTTCTCCGTTGTCCCAATAATGGGAAAGAAGAAATCCAGAGAACCAGAAACGCTGGCTGGGGACGATACCATTTCAGCTCAATCCGATGTCTTCAAAACCATCTTTGGCGACGTTTCGGAGCATAATGCCGCCGCTTCTTCCCTGTTTTCTGATAGCAATCCATTCAAGAGAAAGCCCCTAGAATCCGTTGGAAATCCTGATGAGGTTGATTCATTGAATTCTGATACCGTTGATTTGAAGCAGAGGAAGAGGAAAGGTAAAGAGAATGCTGAGAACGCTAGCTTGGGTTCAATTGAAGAAGCTCCAGAAGCTCGGAAATCTAAGAAAGAGAAAGCCCTAGAAAACCCAAAGGTTGGTTCTTTACCTGGCATTGATGAAAGTTCAGGTTTTGATGGTAAAAGCTTGGTAAACAATGAAAAGAAGGAAAGCTCAGAAGGGAAAGATGTGAAAAGGAGGAAGAGGAAGAGGGATGAGGTGGAGAAGGAATATGAGGAAAAGAAATATGGGAAGGTGGCAGAAGCTCAAGAGGAGGTAGTTGTGGGGCAGAAGAGGAAGAAGGCAGAGGATGATGGGGTAGTTGCTTTGGTTCCAAAAGAAGGGTTTGATGATGAAAATAAACTTTTAAGGACTGTTTTTGTGGGAAATTTGCCTATTAAGGTGAAGAAGAAGGTCTTAATCAAGGAGTTCAGTAAGTTTGGAGAGATTGAGTCTGTCAGAATTCGATCTGTACCTCTCGCTGAGGTAAGTTTTATCTGATGCTTTCTGCTCTTTTGGTTTCATGATTCTTGTTTTAACGTTAATAATGTTTCTAATGGGTTGTTTTTGTTTGTTTTAGACCAAGAAACCAAGAAAAGGAGCTATAATGTTGAATCAAATAAATGAGAAAGCTGATAGGTCTGTTATTTATTCATATATGAAAGATCACATTTTATTTTCTTCTTATTTCTTATTCCCTTTTAGTTTTCCTGATATATGTAAACTTGAGGGTTGCTAATTCTCTGTAGTCAACTTCCATATCCGGGTAATCACTAATGTTTCCTTTTTGCAGTGTTCATGCATACATTGTTTTCAAAACAGAGCAATCTGCCGAGGCATCTTTGGCACATAACATGGCTGTGGTATGTTATTTTCTGACATGTTGGCAGAGCAATTGTAAATTTAAAAGCTTAAGGTCAAGATGTTATATGGTGATTGAATGGTTATTTACATTATATATAGGTTGCAGGAAATCACATTCGTGTTGATAGGGCATGCCCACCAAGGAAGAAGTTAAAAGGGGAGAGTGCTCCTCTCTATGATAATAAGAGGACTGTTTTTGTTGGTAATCTCCCATTTGATGTGAAGGTGATTACTTGTACCTTAATAACTGTATGTATGTATCTCTATGATTTCCTGTCTGTGTTACTTAATCGGAATTCAATGTTATAATTTACTGCAGGATGAGGAAGTTTATCAGCTATTCTGTGGTATCAGTAATCTGGAGTCCAGTATTGAAGCTGTTCGAGTTGTTAGAGATCCTCAATTTGGTGTCGGCAAGGGTATTGCTTATGTCTTGTTCAAAACAAAGGTATGTCTACACTTTTCTTAACTTTTTGCCAACTATTCATTTATTAATTGAAATATTTGTTTCTGTTTGTTTCTAGATTTAAATTTCTGTTGGGTGAATGCTATTTTCTTCTGTCATGAAACATATTGGCAGTGGTGCTGATATGCTTTTATCCATCTTTGGGGCATGTATACTCTGCCCTCTAAAAAAGTAGATTACTTTACCATACTGAATTATAAGTCTGATCCTCTGATGCCTATCCCTCCCTCTTTAAGATCAATTCCTTATGATCTGCTTTAGGTAGGATAGCTGCTTGATCAGCTACATTCCTCTAGTATAGTCTGATCTAAATCTCTCTGTTCTCTTTGGTGGGGATGGGGTTCTCTTCATAGGAGAGTTGCAAGTGTTGCGTAAACCACACTGTTTATCTCTTCTTGTCTTACAAGTTAAAGATGTGCATTCTGGATGCAGGAAGCAGCAAATGCAGTTGTTAAGAAACGATCACTGAAGCTTAGGGATAGAGAGCTTCGGCTTTCTCATGCCAGACCAGATGCCACCCCATCTAAGAGAAAGAATCCATCATCGTCAGGGATGAATAGTACCCCATCCAAGAAGTTGGCAGTGGATTCAGGTACTCCTTCATCTAATGGAAGCAGGTCAAGTGCTAAAGCTTCTTTGTCGTACCAGGGCTTGCGTGCTAGCAAATCAGGTGTCCAGAAGAAAGTTCATAAGGGCACTGGCCCTGTAAAAATGAAAGTCAAAGCTCAAAAAGATGCGAAGCCAAAAGAACGCAATACCAAAAGACCAGCTGTTGCTGCTAGAAAGGCCAAGGCCAATGCCCAAGCACACAAGGATGCTGGTGTTTCCAAACATGCAGGTGCAAAACGCAAGCCGGACAGATCAACTCCTGGAAGTGCCCATCAGAAGAAGAAAGCCAAAAGATTTAGATAGGAATTGAAGAAAGGTCTTGTGTAACATACTTGATAGAAAAGATCAGAATTACTAGTGCTGAGAAGTTTTAACTTACCTGTACCTTTTGCAACAAAGTTATTGTTTATTATCAAAGCACTTATTACAAGGATTGTGTTATTTCTACGCCTTATATTTGATATCGAGAGATAGAATGGCCTTTCTCTCTTTCTTTTCCCATCTCTCCTTTTCTTTTCCTTGTATAATTATTTGGTAGGGAAAAAAAATCCAGTAAACTTGATAGGAAAAAAAGG
The DNA here is from genome assembly GCA_001974825.2 of Corchorus olitorius. Classification (NCBI taxonomy): domain Eukaryota; kingdom Viridiplantae; phylum Streptophyta; class Magnoliopsida; order Malvales; family Malvaceae; genus Corchorus; species Corchorus olitorius. The sequence goes on along the minus strand of AWUE01016274.1, from coordinate 26,368 downwards.
CTATTAGAAGCCCTTCAAAGTTCAAACCCATAGTAGATCCTCTGAATTAAAGAATAATAAAGTTAAATTCAAAGAAAGAAACACTGCACGTGTAGCGTGTACGGTGTACCCAAGTGTTAATAGGCTGCCCAACTCGTATTCTTGAATATTTTTCTTTGGACAAACTGCACTGAAAAGGAGCGAAGGACGTATTTGTCCACCTAAGATGTTGTTTCTTAAGGCGATGAGGTGTTTAATTAGAGTGAAAATCAATCAACCTGCTTCCGAAGATTTTCTAATAAGACTTTGCTTCAAAGCTATAGACATTAAAAGAGATTGAAACTTTCTGTCAAAAGAAAAGAGATTGAAATTATCGGTATCTTGTGCACAAAGTACAGAAACCTTGTCACTAGAGGCCACAATTCCACAACACCAAGAAAGATCATGTTCTTTGATTATAAACTACTAAAATGGATATACAGATTCTGAAGATAGAAAGACTATTCCAGCCAATTAAATTGATATTGAAACAAACAACAGCCTTCCCCCCCCGACTTCTTTCGTGTTCCTCTCCCTATACAGGCCCATCTTAAGAACGGTTAAAGCAAATACAATTCATGACAAAGATTTTGATGACTAACACCTTCCCAGATCACCATCTTCAAAATCAGCAGGACCAGTGTGAATTCCAATACCCCGCGAAACAGCAGCAGCACATTGCATTTTTATTTGATGCTAGTCTGTACAGAGTCGTGGCAACCCAAACGGCTACCAGGAGATCAAAGCCCATGTACAAGCAAGCTCAGCCATCAAAATGCTATGTTTTGGTCTTGCTCATAAGAGTGGGTGTGACAGAGACAACCCCTATAAGGAAAAGAGTGGCAATTGAGTTGAAGTCATAAAGATCCCCTACCGATTGTAACTCTCCAAGAGCTATTCCTGCCTGCAAAGTAAACAGAGAATTGCAGATTATTAAGTATAAGAGCATCTAGGTTATATATTCATTGACATACCAAACTAAGACAGAAAAGGCTAGCTTAACATTCAACTTTTACGGGGAAGTCCAAAGTTAAATACCCTGACAGTTAGGTAAGCAGCAGGAATGAGTCCAATAACAGTTGCTGTGAAGAAAATATGGTAAGGCACATCGACAATAGGCGAAGCAACATTAATGAATGTATTCGGCAAAGTTGGAGTAAGCCTTAGGAATAGCATATAGTTCAACAGTCCCTCCCTTCTTTTAGCTACCTGCAAGCAAGAAATTACAACTTATTCCACTTTGTAGCTTAATGTAAGCAAAGATGGCTTGGATAAAGAATTGAAAATTACCTGTGCTTGGAAGAAGCTCAGCTTGTCAGGCCAAAGGGAAAAGACAAGGGGTCGCCCAATTACTTTTGACAGGAAATAGCAAGAAGAAGCACCAGCGGTGGCAGTGAACACAACAAGAGCTACACCTTTGAAGACTCCAAACAAAGCTCCAGCGAGCAATGACATGAAAACGGTTCCCGGAATCATGAAAGTTTGCATAAAAATGTAGACCACACAATATCCCACCAAGACTTGTAAAGTGTAGTCACTTGTGTAGCTTTCAAGGTGATCTCTACATGATACATTGTGCAGAAAACAATCAAACAAGAGCTCCTTTTGATCAACATAAAACATAATATGAGAGAAGTAATATCTGGCACTTTTTAAGAAGTAAACTGTAGGGAAAAGAAAAGTTAATAAGTCATTCTCTCATGATTCGCAGCAAATCTTATCAGAATCACCAATTGCCACTCACAGGCATCTTAAGGGCAGGCCAAAGCAAATCAAAGTCTGCTTCTGTAATCATCACTAGTCAACAAATATTCACCAAGTTCTTTCAAGTTACTAAGCACTTGACCACAAAAGAATTATTCTGAATAATCCTTGCTAATGTAACAGAACACAAACATTTTTTAAACTTCCCTTTATCCACATGCACCCACTCATTTATCCCTAATTATATCCACCCAGAACAACCAGCTGCAGCTGCACTTATCTACTTTTGAGCTTATTTAGATCTCATGGCTTTGGAGAAAAGAAGGAATAAATCATTTATGAAGAACCCTGGAAAAGAAATACAGAACTCCTTGATCCCAACACATTTTCCACTTCCGCCTAGGAAAATAATTAATCTAACTGTACTGAATTCCAAAAAAATAAAAACAACAACCTCCACTTTAAACAAGACAGATCCTATATCTCATTAACTTTGTTACCACATGAAAAGAATCAGAGATAAAAAAGAACTATAATACATATTACATGCATGTAAACAGAATCAAAACCATACGGTCCATACCAATGAATTGGATGCAATCTCAACCCCAAAACAAAGTCTTTACTTAAAAAAAAAAAATTACATGCATGACAACAGAATCGAAACCAATCAAATGAATTGGATGCAATCTAGAATACATTAGCCCCAAAACAAAGTCTTTCCTTTAGAATATTTTCCAAGAAGAAAGCTTTTTTGTTGTACATTACCAAGAAGCAAATTTTCCCTCATGGTTTCCAGAAAATTAGAAGGAATAGAAAACAAATAGTCAATAGAGCAGCAAACCTGAGGATTTGAAGATCTTCAAGGCTTCTGGGTAATTTGAGGAAGCTATAATCGGAAGCAGGCATGGTTAAATAAACGCCAATAAGCCCCAAAACAAATCCCATGACCACCGTTGAAGCCACCGTGACCTCCCAAAAGCTCAAAGGAAAACTGGGTTTGGGTACCTTAATCTCTTCTCTCCCTTCCATTTTCTCCCTAATGGTTTCAAATTCCCTTCCCCTTTCTCTTCTCTTCTCTTTTTATTCTTCAGAGAAAAAGAAAGAGAAATTTAAATAAAATAAAAGACGGAGAGGAGAAGATTTAATTTCCTTTTGGAACACTTCTTCCCTTCCCTCGCCTCCCTCCCTCTCCCTTTCCCTTTCCTATTTCTTCTTTATCTCAAAGTGTCTGAAACAATGTGAGAGAGAGAGAGAGAGAGAGAGAATATTCTCCGGTTAGAGCCTTTAAATTCCAAACGTTACAAAAAAACTAACTAAAATACGAAAACATAAATTAGTAAAATTCCTCTTTTTTTTCTTTTAGAAAGAAAAAATGAAGTAATATTTGGGTGTATCTCTGTTTTTTCGATGAGACTAAAAAAACCAGCGTCGTCGGTCGTCAGCTTTTCTTTTTGAGAGCAATTTGTATTTTTAGGACTATTATTTTTATTTTATTTTATTATTAGCTGGTGCTTTGCCACGTTATTTGAATTTCATCCCTTTTTTATTAAAAAAAAAAGATGTTTAATTGAGTGGGATCGCCGAAAAAGGTAAAGGGTAAGGGGGGGAATTAGGAGATGATTAACAATGATTAAGTATGCGTAGATGATCAATCAAATCGTTTGGGATTTGATTCAATCTTAAGCTTCTCTATTTTTCTTCACTTCTTTTTGTTTGACATTATTGATAAATAAAAAGTGCTTTGTACCTAAATTAATATTTCAGTTTTCTATTTACCACGCGTTTTCTTTTTTTTTTTATTAATATAAGATGTCAATTTCATTCTACTATTATGAATAACAAAAAAAAAAATTGTCAATTCTACTAAATTAATTAATCAATGGAGATTAACACATTATTGATAAGATTTGGTATCTTTTTCCCCCTAAACTTGTAGTGTTTGGATCAGAATTTCAATTTTGGAACGTTTTGCCCCATAAGATTAATGGCATCGTTAAGATGCTGACGTGACAATGCCACGTGGCATGTCGGACGAAGCTGTTTGCGTGGCAATGCCACATGGTTTTTTGGTACCACGTGGCATTGCCATATCAGAGACTTGACGATGCTGTTAGGTTAAGGGGGTAAAACATCCCAAAAATGATGTTCAGAAGTAAAATATTCAAAATTGAAATTAAGGGCAAAACGCCCGAACACTACAAATTTAAGGGGAAAAGTGGTACTTTTTCTTTTTCCTTACTGATAATTCATGAAATTAGGGTCAAATAATTTACTATAACTTTACCAAGCACAAAGACAAATATATTTTTTCTCCTTTGGATTAAGAGAAGACAAAATTTAGCCATATTAAATAAATAAATAAACCTAAAAAGAACATGCTGGTCAGGTCAATTATTAGTAAAAAATGTGTATAAAAAATAATATTCCTATTACTATTAGTATAAGTTTAAAAAAAATGGTTGTTTCACCCAAAAAAAATGGTTGGAAAATATAGAGATAGTGAAGGCCACGAGAAGCACATGAAATAGTGGGAACGGCCCAAAAACAGAGTGATAATCATTGCCTTACGTCAACTAAACCGAGGCCGAAGCATGTGCTTCTCCCCGATGTTGCTCCATTGCCAGCCCACCATCTCCATTTTACTAGTAATAAACTTTTATTTTATTTTATTTTTCGTTTATTTTTTCTTTCTAAAATTCCTAAATTGCCCACCTTGTCCTTTTCTTCTCACTTCTTTGGGACAGTGGGGACTTCTTCCCTTGGGGGCTGGGGCACTCTAATCCACCAATTTTCTTACTTGCTACATTTGAATTATAATTTCTCATGCTCATCACCACATATTTTTCTATAATGACAATAGCCTATTTTTTTTCTTTCATTTTTTGTATATATATATAAGCTTTTGCTTCAAGTAATTGGGATTGGAATCTTGTGAAAGATCAATTTCATTACTTAAAATAAGGGTTTTTATGTATGGTGGTGCTAGTGCTATAATCTTGTTTGAAAGTTACATAAAACAATCATATGCGACCCTTTTTCAATATTTATCTTTGTTTGGGTTGATTTATTATCACATTGGACACAAAATGTGGGAAATATTTATTAATGTCTATATATACTACATATTATTTGAAACACCCAATGAAATTACTAAATGGCCCTTTTGAGAATCGACCAGGAAGCTTGGTTTAAACGTTTTTTGTCCTTTTCTGTCCTTTCTCACTTGGTAAATTACCAAAAAGTACTATTAATGTTAACATTATTACTTCAATGAATTTACTATTTCATCCCATGTTTGGGTTAATGAGGGGGTTAGATTATTAAATATTTGGCTCAAATCTCAAATAGGTCTCCCAACTTTGCCATAAATCTAAAATAAGGGCCCGAACTTTAAAAAGGGCCAAATAAAGGCCCCAACTTTTAGGGAAAGCTCAAATAGGTCCATTCTATTAAACTGATTTTTACTTTTAGCTTCAAATTTCGACCATAATGGATGTAATTTTTTTCGATTTTGGACTAGAGTACCATCGACATTTGATAGGGAGGTAATTAAGTTTAACCCTACTGTTAATAAGGGTTTTTAACGTAATTAATGTATTTTTTATTTTTAATCCTGAATTAAAAGTTATTTTGTATTTTATTTTATGTTAGTTAATTTCCTAAAATCATAATTACAAAAGTCACATGTCAATTTCTTATTTGTTCACACAATTTTTTTCTACAGTGTGACTCACGCTCCGATTGTATTAACATAATGAATCTATTTGAGCCTTCCCAAAAAGTTGGGACCCTTATTTGAGATTTAGGGCAAAGTTGGGGGACTTATTTGAGATTTCAGCCTAAATATTTTAGTTTTTAATCTTTTTCCATTGACCAAATTACTTTAAGCCCTCAATTAGTTTCTCATCATTTCTTTTTCCTCCATACTTATGAATATACTATTTAATCCCATGTTTGGGTTAATGAGAGACTAGATTATTAAACATTTTAGTCATTTTCCACCTACCAAATTACTTTAAGTCCCTAAACTTTGGTTAATGTTGAGATGGATAACTCTACTTTTTGGTCTTTTACCAAAGGTGAATGTGAACACAATTATTTGTGGTTTTAATAGTAAATTTATCCCATGAATTCAATATTGTATTTTTAAAAAAAAATTGCATTATTATACATTTCATGTTCAAATAGAATGATTATAGTCTTATTTAAAAAAAATTGATTATAGTCTTTTAAATTCATGAAATGATGGTTTTTTCTTATATTGCAATATATTTTTCTATCTTTATTCGATAAATTAAGCGATAACAATTCTAAAAAAAGGGAAATAGTATGACACCAACTACAAAAATTTTTATTTTCTACAACAGCATGTTTTAAGGCACTACTATTTTACTTTGTCAGATTAATTCTTCAATTATAAGACCTGCTCCAAATATCGAATTTGCTAACCACCTACTCACATATAACATAAGAACCGAGAAAAAAAAAACTCTATAACAAAAATATTTGTTAGCCACAAATCAAGAATGCTCGACGCGCCAGCGCGAGCCGATCAACTTGTTTTTTATTATACGTAACGATGTTATGGTAGAACTTTAGTCATCACTGAAACTTAGGGTCTGTTTGATAAAACTGAAAATTAAGTGCTTAAAAATTAAGTACAGAATTTTAAATACTGAACCTCGTAAGCACTGAATCCAACCCATAAAAACTGTTTGATATTCTCCTGAAAATTAAAGACTGAATATAAATATATTGTTTGATAAAGATGAAGGTTGACTTCTATAAATAATTTAGTTTACAATGTTACCCTTATATTATCAGGCATTTGGTCTGGTGGTAGAGTACTGAACTCTTAGTTCCAGCCTACCTAGACTAAGAGGTCTTAGGTTCAACTCAAACGGAATGTGAGTTTGTTTGTAATTTGTTTGTTTATTTGGTAGGTATGTAGTTGATTTATGGTATAGTTTCTAGTTTGGGTTGAATTCTCATTTAGATGTTTGGGTATAGAGATTTATTTGAATTGTAGTGAGATTTCACTGGGTTTGTTTGTTGGGGAAGGGGTTTGTTGGCTCATAGATTAGTAGATTAGCATTTCGGTATTGTAGCTAATCATGTAGCGGTGTACGAGTCTTCCTGTGCGTTTGTAATCCCAATCTCTTTAAGAAATGAAAATGATTCTTATCTAAAAAAAAACATAATATTATTTGTTTTTTTTTCTAATTTTGTTATATAAATTATATAAATGTTTAATAATAACTCATGTTTATAATGCCTTTAATTTTTTCTTTCTTATATATACATATATATAATATATAACATTGAAAAAAAAGAAGAAAAGAAATAGAAAAACGAGCCAACACATACTGGCACTTTACAGATCTTTACATTGCAATGTGTATAACTTATCTTTCATGAGCAAAGAATCTAAAAGATTCGATCTATTGTTTAATTACCAGAATCAATGGCGTTGTTACAAAAAAAAAGTTTTAAAATGGCAGTAAAACCTAATTTTTATTATTACACAAAACGAAGGGAGAGAAGAACAAAGGAGAATAAAAAAAATAGATCCTAAAATTTACTTGAATGGTTGTTCAATGGATTAAATATATACTCCCTCAGTCCCATATTATCTGTCCCTTTTAGGTCAAAGTTTACTAACTTTGACTATTAATTATAAAAAAAATTATATAAAAATAAATTTTAAAAAATTATGTTTTGATTAAGTTAAAACTTAAGCTTTTCAAAACATATTTTTTGAAAATCTAATTGTATATATATTTTTTGCAATTAAAGGTCAAAGGTATGATCAGTTTGACCCAAAAAGGACAGATAATATGGGACGGAGGGAGTAATTCCCAAGAGAAAGTATTTTTCGTTTTGTCTTTGCAATTTTATGATTTGGGATAAGGTTTGGAACAAATAGGAGGAAGAAGACATAATTGTCTAAGGATAATATAGCCAAAAACAAAATTTTTTAAAAGGGATTTAGCTTAGCGTTTTCTACATTAAGTGATAAGTAGCTCTCTAGTTACTTATCCAATTCAACATTTTTTCATTGAAAAAGTTTTATTAAGCAAAATTGAAAATGAATTATCAAACACATGGAAAAGATTAAACTATTGAAAATTTTAATTTTCAATGATTTGAAAATTTTCAATGGTTTATCAAACAGTCCCTCAGAGTCTAACTCTCTACCATCAGACTAGATGTATGATGACATTAATGTTTATTTTTTTTATTCTAAATCTTGAATTCGAGATTTTACTTGAATAAAATCAAACTCTTATGTACTTTTTTTAGATGAAATAAAACCCATTAATCATGATATAGACATTTAATTTTCTACCATACTCAACCCCAACAAATTTTCTAGTAATAAAAGTTTCTGTTTGCTTGAATTTAATTTGATGAGCAAGGGATGTGTAGAATTATTTGGTATTATATTATATATATTATTATTAAATTAAACAAATTATTATATATATCACCATTTTTACTTCATGAAAAATGGGTATAGCTTGAGTAAACAAAGGGGGAAAGAGGAATAAGGAATATATGGGATATCAATATCATCAAGTGAACCAAAGGCTATAACATATGGTAACGTCTTTATCGAAAATTATACGTTGAAGAAGCATCGTGGCTATCCTCTACAAAATTGGCGTGGTCATTGCTGCCATTTTCTTCATGGTCCCTCAATAACACACGCATCTCGACATATATTTCATAATAATTAATAGTATAATTATTTACCATTAATTCTTTGTCAATTTGCTTTGAATATGACATTTCGATACTTTCAATGCAAAGCGAGAAGTCTCGCCCCTTCACACATGTATTCAAGTAATACACTTGCCACAATTTTTTTTTTTGCATTTTTAAATCTTGTTTTGGTTCAATTTGGCTTGGTGGTATGAAGGATGATGTTAGTCAAAATACCATATAGGTTCCTCTACTTATAAAAAAGGATCAATTTAGTCCCTCTATTACAAAAATTGTCAATTTGATCCATTTACTTGCAATTTGATGTCATTTGAGTCCTACTTAACAAAATCTGTCAATTGATTATCTTTTTGTCCAGTATTACTTATTTACAAATAATTGGTATAACTCTTCTGTTTTTCTGCTTTGTTTACAAGACTGATACTTCGAACAATAAGAAAATGAAGACCATTAATACTGGAAGCTCACAACAAACTCAAAGAAACATCAACTGATAAAGAAGCAACCTATGTAAAAATCAAATTTTACTCAATTGACAAATTCTATTAAATAGAAAGACTCAATTGACACCAAATTGTAAGCAAAGGGACCAAATTAACAGTTTCTGTAATAGGAGACCGAATTGATATTTTTTATAAGTAGAAGGACCTATACGGTATTTTGACTGATGATGTTTGCAATATTGTTTTATCTTTTCTAGTAGGGAAGGTTGAACTTTAATGTGTTGTCTCTCCAAGATTAGAGCAGATCAGCAATTGCATATCCATTCCATTAACTAACCTCATAAGACTTTCGTTTTTGAGAACAAGAAAACTAATTGCAATAATAATTTTCACAATAAAAGAATAATTAATTGGCTAGAAAGATCAAAGATTCTAACTAATGAAGTATTTTTACTTTGTTCTAAAAAAAATCAAAGATGTCATACAAAATTGAAAAATTCCACACCGCCATACCAAAGGCAAAGAAGTCCAACTCAATCCAACACGAGTTACATATGCGAATGTGTTTTCTTTTTCCTTGTGATTAATATTTTATGTCGGTCATTGTACCTTCTTCGACCACATCATGTCATCATCAATCCTTTTCCTTTTCGAAGATAATTAGCAAATTTATTAATGAATGCCAATTAGATCGAGTTCAAATTAAACTACCGTTTTCCGTTTATCTCTTATCCAACTATTATACCTAAAAAATATTCATGAACTAAAGTTTAATTAAACTACATTATTTTTTTATACTAGTTATTATTATATGCAGGATTTTCTGATTAATAAATCAGGATTTGAGTATGGTTCCACCATTATTTATTTATTTATTTGTGGAAGAAGATGGCGAAGTAGAAGAAGCAACAATCTTATATGGGTTATGGCCCAAAGAAGTAATTCAGAAAATTGGGCTTGGCAGCTTCAATAACAATAAGGGAACAATTAGCCTCCTCGTTGGATCTTGGTGGGTTTTTAAAGACTTCCACAAAGGCCTTTTGCCTGTGTAGTCGTATAAAATAAAATAAAATCCATGAAAAATGAAAAAAGAGAGAAAAAAAAAAAAGAGCTTCGAGACCCTTTTTTTTTTTGTCCAATTTTGGAAGCTTTTATTTCGTATAATTAGGAATTTAGGATATACCAAGATCCTATCTACTTTTATTTTCCTGGTTCCATGAATCCATGTATATACTAATAGAATATTCTGTAATCCTACCCACTTAGATTTTATCATCAATAATAGTAATACCAACATCATTCTTCAAATTTAAAAACAAAACAAAAAAAAAGTGTCTTTGAGATTAAAATACACAGTGAAAGAGTTTTGCAGACAATTTGGGAGAAAGTTTTTTCATGTTCATATTAGTAACCTTTAGAACTCTTTTTTTTTTTTTACTAAATTTGCATGATAGGTTATCACATTTTCAAAGCCTGGACTAGACACGGTAACCTCTAAAACTTTAATAGGCCTCCAACATCTAAATAAATCCATATGATAAATGGTAAAAAAAATCAATTTTTTTCTTCAAATCTTGATCTAGGGATGCAAGTGGGTAGTAGATAATAGGGTACCCGGCACTACCCGACCCGATTAAGTAGGGTTAGGGTATTGTATAATAGGGTTAGGGTAGGGTTCGGGTAGTGATTTTAATACCCGTGACGGGTTCGGGTAGGGTACGGGTAGTGACCTTAGGGTACCCACTATCCGAACCCGGTTACTAATTAATTATTTTAATATTAAATTTTTATTTATATATATTAAATTTTTACTTAAAAATTACTCCTAATTAATCTAATTAAAATTTGTTTATTGTTAAAAATATAAATTTTAACTTTGTTTTACAATTATACAAGTTAATTTTAACTTATTCATTTAATTTTAAAATATTCGGGTTTTTTTATTCGGGTTAGGGTAGTTAACGGGTAGTTGATATTTTATACGGGTAGGGTACGGGTAGTGATTTTAAAAAATAACCGGGTAGTTATAGGGTTAAGGTACCCTATAAAATAATAGGGTTAGGGTACGGGTACCTCAAAATTCACGGGTATCCTACCCGGTTGCATCCCTATCTTGAACATATGTCAACACACAATAGATTACTCACATTAACTACACTATACCTTAAAAAATATTATTTAGATTGCTTGAAAGGGTTTTTACCAAAAGGCAAAAAAGCCTACGGTAAGGGTTTTTACTTTTGAAGCCCTAGAGTTGCATCAAAGAAGCAGGTGTTTCTCATGGAAATGGAAAACTGGTTGGAATTCAATGTCAAATAAGGCCTGTCTATGCTACGGAGAAGCTAATTAAGCCAACAGCCCATCACAATAATACAACAAAGCTTCCCTGTCAAAAGGGAAACTGACCCACACGACCCAACAAAACAAAACACCCACTCAATTTGGATTTTGGAGGAGCAAGTGGTCGTGGGAAAATCATATATATAAATTATAAATGCCAATGTCACCACCAGATTTTATGTATCTCTACTTAAATTGAGATTGATTACAACCTCTCGAATCAAAGCCAATCGAATCCTTTTCTTTTTCTTAATATTACTGTTGGTTTTGACTTTGTGTTTGCTGCATCTTTTGGACACCATAATAATTTTGGTATCTTTTTAATCAAAAAAGATCTCCATTTTCAACTTCTGAGGTATGAAGATCCATTTCTTCACTTTTTCGCGATCTGGGTTTAGTTTAGTTTATTTAAGGGGTTTATTCATCTCCCCGACAATTAAAAAAAAGGATAAACACTTGACATTTTGGATGGCTTGATCAAAGAGGAAAAGGAAAAAAAAATGTGGCTTTGCAAAAGCAATCAAGAAGATAATGCAATTTTTAAAGACAATTTGAGGGGTCTCTTCATGGTTTTTGATCATATAATATATATATATTCTTGCATTATATATCCGAAACACTTGAAAAAACCAATTTCTAGGGGAAGGGAAGCTCTAGAATGGCTCATTTTGGCCTCAAAAGATTCATTCCCTTTTCCTTTTTGCCAAAAGGCCAAAAGAACCTTGATCATATGGTGGGTGCAGACGACATATAATAAATGGATGATGCATATAAAGAACAAATTAATCGACTCAATTATTATTGTCACTTATGGATTTAAACCCACTTTTTTAATATAACTTTGATTTCTTTTTTTTTTTGGTACAAAAGACGCCGATAAAGTCAGCTAACTTCTTCGGACAGCCACACCATTGGCGTCGTGCTCAAGCAAAGGAAGTAACTCAGCGGGCGGTTCCAACAACTCCACGTAAACCTGAGAACAATCCTGACCATAATTTGCTAAGAAATCTGCACAGCGATTCCCTTCTCTAAAGACATGAACAACCTCAAGAATCCAATTACCATGAATCAAAGCCAAAGCTTCATTAACCAATTTAGAATTATGATGCGTCGCTATAATACCTTGGTTCAAAAAGTTCACCACCACCTTTGCATCCATCTGCACCACCACATTAGATAACCCAAGGGATTTTGCTAAACGTAATCCCTCTCGAATACCCCGAAGTTCAGCTGAAAGACTATCTGTAATGCCAATCCGCATAGCAAAGCCTCTCACCCAGGTACCATTTGCATCTTGATTTCAATACAATTTTCCCAATGGTTTTGTACTTATCATTTCATTTATAAATATGATAAATACACCATTATGTAATCTAATACTTACATGTATAAGCAATACTTGGAAGGATTTCTGATACCAATCATAGACAATAACGTGAAGAGATCATCTAGGAAAATTATAAATAGATAAGTGATGACATGTTCTATATATTTCTTTCATTATTAATGTATAATTACTTTCTTAGTTTGGACTCTTATCATCATTTTTTTTTTTGCCTATGGAGACATGCAAATTCTCCCAAATTAACTTCACAGTCAATTTATATATGACCCACTAGTGAGTCAAGGACCAAAAATTCCAGCATATCTTTGAAAAATACGAGAAAATTGACCCTTATATATAACCTAAATTAATCTCAAGCTATGACCTAAGTCCAGAAGTCAATTATTTCATACTTATATATGATTTCCTTAATAATGTTTTACAAAATAATATATGTTTTCACAAAAAAGAATGAGGTAAAAACTAAAAAAGAAAACAAAAGAACTCACATGTGCTATCCACATTACCTCTAAAAATGTGTGCCAAAATGAAAGACAAGTTAGCAAGTCACATCATTAAAATAACTATGTAAAGTGGAGGCCAATGCATCAATATCTTAATGTTGCTAAAGCTCTAAGCTTTTTCTTTTTTTCTTTTTTTTGTTTTTAATTTCAAAAGCTATAAGCTTTTTGGCTTGAATAGAATTCCACACATTTCCAAATTCTCTTCCTTTTTTTTTTTCCTTTTCTCACAGAGAAAATATATTCATGTAGATGTACCCACAAAAAAAAAATATTCAAAGCCTAAAGTTGCTCAACATCATTTCAATCAATCGTTGACCATGACTTACCTGTCACTTTTACAGCCAATCATCACCGTCCATTCTCGATGCATCTAATCCTCCCACGCGTTACCTTTTTTTGTGCGGCGCGAATCCGCATATATTACCTGAAAAGAATATGCCACGTGTACAACTTGCATACTAACCCCGGTTACTTTATCACCTTCCTCCTCCTCTTACCCTAGTCGAAACAAGATGCATATCAGCATATATATACCTTCCCCTATCCAATTCATTTTTAATTCCCCCAATTTTTATTTCCGTTTTTCTCCCAAAAATAAGAAAAATATCCAGAAACTAAAATTGAGGAAAAAGAAGAAAATCCCACTCTAAAAATTCCAAAATTTTGAGTCTTTCCACGAATCATAATTTGGGTTTTGTTTGGTTCCTGTGATAATCTGACTATCAAGAAGCGGAATATTTCGTTCTCTGAATCAAGAAATCAAACCTTGAAGAAAAAGAAGAGATTTTCAATCAAGTGTGAGGGAAAGAATTGAGGAGGAAGAAGAAGAAGAATCAGGGCAATGGCGGGGGAGGGGAGAAGATTTGAGATTGGTTACGCGCTTCTGCCCAAGAAAGAGAACAGCTTCATTCGAGAATCATTGGTGAATCAAGCGAAATCTCGAGGAATCGATCTGGTTAAGATTGATAGGGAACGTCCTTTAGTCGACCAAGGGCCGTTCGATTGCGTGCTACACAAATTGTACGGCGAGGATTGGAGGAGCCAGCTCGACGATTTCCGCTCTAAAAATCCTAATGCTGTAATCATCGATTATCCGGACGCAATTGAACGGCTCCACAACCGGATTTCCATGCTCCAGGTGGTCTCTGAACTCAAGATCGAGAATCAAAGCGAAACCTTTGGGATCCCTAAACAGATTGTCATTTATGATCAAGAAACCCTGTTCGATACCCAGGCTTGGGAATTTCTTAAGTTCCCGGTGATTGCGAAGCCTTTGGTAGCTGATGGAAGCGCCAAATCACACAAAATGGCTCTGGTTTTTAACCACGATGGGTTGAACAAGCTTAAGCCCCCGATTGTTTTGCAGGAATTTGTTAATCACGGAGGGGTGATCTTTAAGGTTTACGTGGTTGGGGATTATGTCAAATGTGTTAAAAGGAAATCTTTGCCTGATGTTTTGGAAGAGAAATTGAAGAGCTTAGAAGGGTCTTTATCGTTTTCTCAAGTTTCCAACTTGGCTACTCATGAGAAAAGTGATGATAAGTATTATAAGTTGATGCATTTGGAAGATACAGAATTGCCGCCGCAGAGTTTCATGACTGATATCGCTAGGGGTTTGAGGAAGGCAATGAAATTGAATTTGTTTAACTTTGATGTGATAAGGGATAACCGATTTGGAAACAGATATCTGATTATTGACATTAACTATTTTCCGGGTTATGCAAAAATGCCTGGGTATGAAACAGTTTTGAGTGATTTCTTTTGTGATATAATGAATAGGAAAGTAGGGGATTTGGTGGTTGATGGGTTTAGCCAAGAAGAGAAGGTGGCAGAGATTGAAGAAAAGCCTGTGCTTAGTTGTGAAGGAGAAGCAAGGAAAATGGTGACCAATAGTGATGGGGAAGAGAATGAGACATCTATTCCAGTTTAACCACAGCTTTGTAGGGAAATTGATTTCCATGGTCAAGGATTGGGACTCTGGTGCTGGCTTGTGGAAACAGAGGGGAGTGGCACATTTTTCCATTTTTAGATTCCAGTTGGTATAGCAGTGAAATAAGTAGGTTGGGTTCTTTTGAGTTTAGACTGTAGCCTCTTGACAACAATTACATGGTGTTCCAGCGTTAATCATGTATATTCTGTCACTGTTGCTCTGAAGATAGGTACTTTTCAAAATACTTTGATGTTTTAGGGAATAATACTTTGATGTTTTAGGGAAATCAAGTTGTACTTTTGAGGCTTTTAATTAATTGTTCTTTTCTTTTCTTTTGCCTGGTAATTGTTCTAGTTTTGCTCCTTCTGGTTAGTGAATTTTGCCATTTTCATTATTCTCAATGATAGCAAGTTTCATCTCAATTTTACTTCCTTTTTATGAGCATTGATTCAGCTTTATTTGATTCTTATTTGCATTGGTTGAATTGGATTACCTATTACACCACTTAAGAACTGTGCATGCTGTTGATGTTGTTGGCCTATTTGTGGAAACTTGTCTGGTGTTTTCTCTGTTCATATTTTTATGATGTTCTTTTCCTAATAGTGATGAGAGTTAAATTATGCAGAAATACTCTTCTTCTTAGTACATATATGCTTATGATGGAGATCCTAATAATTTGAAAATAGTGTCAATGTTGAAAACCTGGAGTGTTAAATGTCAATATTGACACAAGATAAAAAACAGAGGGAAAAAACCTTGCTCTTAATCATTTTTTTTTTGGCAACTTGCTCTTAATCATGTTTATGGGAGAAAAGGGAGAAACCCAATTTCAGACTGCAGAGTATCAGCACCTTTGGCATCATCTTCTTTTAAACATATATCCTAATTCCCAAGTTTGCTGGTCCACAGAAATTCAGAATCAAAAGTGCAAATATGAAATTGGTGCCAAAAAAAAAAAGAAAAAAAAGAGCAAATATGAAATATAAAAATGATTTCACAAAGTAGGAAAAGCTTGGGCTCAATTGAACAGCGTTTGAGCAGGCCCGATTGGCACAAAATTGCAACAATATGTCGATAGCCCATTTGGAAAAGAAGGCTGCTGGGCCTCACTGAAATGGTTCGGTTTCTAGTTGAAAACTCACCAAACCTTTTCGTTAAATTGAAGGCATTAAGCCCAATGCCTTAATTATCTATTCTTTCACCAAAATGACCAACACGCATGGTTTGCAAATTCCATGATCCCCTCCTATATGTATTTCAAGAATAATTTTAATTTCGGAGAATTATTAGTTCTAAAGTAGATATTAATAATTAATTATGTTCTTGAGTTACAATTCAATTCATAGGTCTGTGGCTTTGGTTGGTCGTGGTGGTGACAGTTTGCATAATTGAACTCAAAGTTGGGGTTAGGGGGCTAGGGCAGGGTGGATTTGGTTGGTGATGGTTTTTGTAGCAGTCAATGGCTTATATCCGACGGAAATAATCTCACCTAAAGGGCAACAATTCAACTAATATTCTTGACTTTTAGTGACTAATCCAAATACTAAGTTCCAAAACTGAATAATTTTACTATTAGTATATATACCAATAAAATTTGTTCATTTGTATTATTCGTTATTATTTGTTGATTAATTAATCATTCTGATGTAACAGTAGAAGACCCAATAGAATTAACAAAATTCTCTTTATATATATTTAGAACACGCTGTCACATTGTTGAATTGACACCTTTATTAATTTAAATTTTTAACGAGGACCATACATGCAACTTTTCACGTACAATCTACCATTACTATACTTTGATCTGTCACACATATATACGTACGCATGGAATATAATTTGTGAGCAATTTAGGGTTACATTAATTTCATTTTATAGAACTATTTCCATAATTTGCTATTTGTATATGACAAATTATATAATACATCGGTGGAACGGATCCTGAAGGGTGATATGTGTTTTCTAGGGACTATATTGAAATATTTAAAACTTAATTAATTAAAAAAATGGAAATGTGTCAACTCCACAACCCGCTTATGGAATCCAAAATTTACACCGCCGTTGTATCAAATAATTACCCTTTGTATATTTATATATTCATTCTGTTTCACTTTAGCGGTTTGTTCCTTGTCTGTATTGCGAACAATTAATTTCTATGTCCTGGGATTGATTGATTGCTATCTGAAATTCTAAATATTATTTGCTTGCCTTTCAAAAAAAATCTAAATAATATACTATCTTTTTTTTTTTCATATAAAAAAAACATGCATGAGAAATGATTCACAAGTGAAACTACAATATACAAAACACACACCAAATCTATATTATTGATATCAATACAATGAACATTATTGATCTCAGAATGTCCTATTGATTACAAAAAGTTTAAACTTAATGACTAGAGGAATATATTTTGAAAAGGTAAAAAAAAAAAAAAACCAAAGAATTCTCAAAGCCTAGCTATGTGTATAACTTATACATTAATTAAGCGTACATGTTCATGTGTAGGCTTAAAAGTGTCTTTACAATTTGCACATAGGTAGCTTATTAATTAAGCTTCCTATAATGAATAAAGCAAATGAAAAACCTTATAACAAATTGAAAAAGAATAAAATATTTTTAATTCTCTGCAATCTATTATATCCTGCCGGAAACGGTGCTCTACCATGCGACCGGTGATGAGGATGATGAGGTGAAGCTGTAAAATTAAAGCAACAAGGAAGAAATTATTAGAAATACAAAAATATGCCAAAGCAAAAAAGAAATGAAAATGAATGAAGAATATAGATTTTACGAAGACGAAAACCTACTCTAGGATATCTTTCCAGTCATCTTCCATTATCAGCTTTTCCCAAGCTTCATAGACGGTGGAGTCCGGTGCTGCGTCGGTCTTGTTTTCCATCTGGTTAACCGGTGAAGCCTCAGGGGATCCTGAAACCAACTCAGGAAGCTGATTTTCTGGTTCAGGGGAATTGCTCAGACTCTGATTATTACTCATATCGAGGCCTTCATAGTTAAATCCACCTTGATAATAATATCCCCATGGGTTTTCCACAACCTGATAGCCGCCGCTTGACGACGTCGTTTGAGGGATTGCACCACCGTTATTTTGAACATTCTGAGCCACCGGGATTTGTTCTTTAGCAGAAAGAGTGCTCGTTCCGACATTGAGAAGTCCTTGAAATGGGTTAGGATTATTATTTTCGGATCCAAGGAACCCGGAAATGGCATCAACGTTTGGAAGCTTGTTGGTGTTCACGATTTGCATTAGGTTTTGCAAAAGTTGGGCTTTGGCTAACTGAGCGGCATCGGCCTGAATTTTAAAAGCATTAGCGTCCCAAGGGTTCATCAAGTTGCCTAATTGTGCAGCACAAAGCAACTGGGAAATATTTATAAGATGATCGAGATCAGTTCTTGGTTTATGAGTGTGAGGATCGATTCCCATGTTGAGAAGCTTTTTCCGAATGTGGGTATTCCAAAAGTTCTTGATTTCATTATCTGTTCTTCCTGGAAGATGAGTAGCAATCCTCGACCACCTGCAAAAACAATGAATTAAACATGTTATATTAGAAGCCTGTTTTTCGTCTGTATGTTAAGTGTTTGAGAAAATTACTGAGAGGAAAATATACTTGTTTCCAAGAACTGAATGAAGGTTAATGATAACTCTCTCTTCTTCTTCAGTGAATTTTCCTCTTTTGATATCAGGCCTCAGATAATTAGTCCATCTAAGTCTGCAACTTTTACCACATCTGTTTAAACCTGCAAGCTTTGGAAGTGACCTCCAACTTCCATGGCCATGTTTGTTAATGTAATCAAGTAGTTTCTCGTCCTCCTCTGGAGTCCATGGCCCTTTTTTCACGTTGGAATCCTCTGCGCAGCATGGAGACCTACCCATTGTTGCAGCTGAATTATAAATTACTAGTAAAAATTGAAAGAATCAATCGGGTAGCAAATTTGCCAAAAAAATGGATATTTTGCTGTTGAGTAATTGACAAAAGGAATTGAAGTTTTGGGATATTTTGAGTTTGGGGAGACGACATGCAGCTAGTTTTATAGGTGCATTTTACGTGAATGGAAAACAAATGATGTCAAAGTTAAGTATGCATTAAAATATTACAAGTTTCCACGATAAGACAAAGATCGGGAAGTAACCTGGCAGCTGCTCATAATTCTATTAGCATTGTTTGAACAGAAGAAACCCAGAAACCAGATTTAGGTACGTAAATGTTAAATGTAATTTAATGGAAGGATAAATTTGGTTTTGGGGTTGAATTTTTTGCCAAGCACGTGTCACACGACGGCCTTCTTTTTGGCCAACAATAAATCTTAGCCTAAATGCTGTGATTTTGACACTTGCAGGTACGATAAAAAAGAGTTGACCCATATCTGCGGGGCGGGGTCAAACAATTTTGGATATAGAAATGGAAGCTTTAAGCACATTATTATGAAATTATTATATATATGATAGATATAAATATAAAGTAAGGCAAATTATACAATACACTGGCGGTGGAGTTTAGTAGACTACACAAGCGGGTCCTGAAGGGTGACATGTGTCCTCTAGGGACTAGATTGAAATATTTAAAACTTAATTAATTCAAAAAATGGACATGTGTCAACTCCACAATCCGCTTGTGGAGTCTAAAATTTACACCGTCGGTGTATCAAATAATTACCCATAAAGTAAGTGCAAATATACATTGTACTATTATGAAAACCCGGATACATGAGAGATTATTAGGTGGATCGGATCTACCATGTTATCTGTGGTTCCGACCAATAAGATTTTGACAAATCAGAATTTTTCCTACAATTTCTAAAACCCTAGCCAATTAATGTTCTAAATTTAGGGACTTACCCGGTAAACAATCATGAAATGATCGTATTTTGTGTGCAAAAATTTAAATATATAAACTTCTCTTTCAAATCAGACATTTAATAAACGCTGATGATTTAGTAAATAGTTATAAGTCCAAGCTAGGGTTTCGAATTTTCTATACTTGTCATGATAATGAAATAGCGTCTAACTCATTGGAATTATTACTCAAAAAAAAAAAATCGTTGGAATTAAAGAGTCACCATTTCAGACTGAACCCAAACTGCTAGAACAAAATGATATGGAAGAAAATGATCATTTGTATCATATTTAATTAATTATAATTTGATTTTCTAATGGTTTTTCTCATTATGCCATGAGAGATCAGAGATCTGTGACCAAGATAATTATCAAGATTTCCTAATTACAATTAATATTGCCAGCATGCCTCAGCATATATGTAATATGTTCGTATGCATATTAATCTAATATATTTTTATTCCCCCAGATGGAATGATGTGGTCTTTCGGACCTGAAAAAGATTCTGAGTAGCTTCCAAATTAATTTTTTAGTTTTAACTAATTCATTCTTAATTTCCTTAATCTTAATTAAATCTGCAGTTTGCAAATCTTAAAGTGTGCCCTCATCAAATTTGTCAGCAGTTTTGTCAACTTTCCAGCAATATTGACATAATTTTGAATCATTAATTCTGCTAAGTTCAATGTTCGTATATAATCCCTAAAAGCTGCAGCAGTCTCTAACTGCTCTTGGCATACTTCCCATTTGTTTTTGGTAGATCAACCATTAGCCAAAGCGCAGCCTTTTTTTTTTTTTTTTTCTTTTTCCCTCTCGCTTAAGTTAGTCCTTTAATTAATTATGAAATTCCAACCTGGCTTCTCATTTCTATTTAGAAGTTTTACCGCAAAACTTTGAATTTATTCAAATTCAACATGTAATTTCTTTTTGCTACACAAATTCAACATGTAATCTAATTATATAAAGCAAGATGACCAATCAAATTAAGTAAAAGTTAGTTATCACTAAAAGATACTCGAATGGAGTAGAAACGTCTGATTCTGTGTCTGTAATTAGTTAATATTTACTATATATTAAAAGTAATTAAAAATTAATTAATTAATTAAAGAGTAAAAGATGATCAAAATTCAAAATGTGAAATATATAGATTATTAGAGGTTTCACATATGACATGATGAGATGAGATATTCAGCTTAAGCTTCTTGTTGTTTGGGAATAATTGGCAGAAGAGTAGTAAGACTAGAACTTTGCTTTGCGAATTTGATCTCTCAATTCAAAAAAAATGAGCTCAGCTATCATGTTTTCACTGAATTTAATTACTTGCCATAGAGATTAATTGGTCAAATTAATTCGATTTTCTAACTTCACAAGGCACAACCAAACTTTTAACCAACCAATGAACATGTGTTAAGCTCTTGATTAACCTGTTTTACTAATTGGTCAAATTGTTTGCAGAAAACAATTTAAAGCTAAACTACCATTATAGTCTCCTGTACATCATAAAAGGGGAAAAACTTTGAAAAATAATTAAAAACCTTTTTATTATATTAGTTTAATTATTTCAGTTAAAATATATATATGTATACACACACAAGGATTACCGTAATGCATGGATTAAAACCTAGATTTATCAAATGCACAATATTATAGAATATTAAATAAATATATCAATATATACTGCATTTTTTTGCTTGTTTGACAATGCCTATTGCCTTCATATATAATCCCAATCGGGCAGGTTTTGACTTTTCTGATTAATTATTTTGTTAGAGCTAGGTCTTTTATACACATCAAAAAGGTTGAAATCTAAATTAAACTACCCAAGCTGGGTCAATGAGGAGATACGGATTATGGATAGTAGGATATGCTGTATTTTTTTCCACTTCCTTACCTCATTCCTTGTTTGACAAGTGAACTGTTATATATATTAGACGGGGAAATTAATCACATAATAATAATAATATATAACAATGTGAAAATGATAGTAAAATTATAATGAAAAAAATTCTAAGTTCAATCGAGGCAGACTTGTTATTAAGGCTTTTTAATTTTTTTTTTTTTACCTTTTTTTTTTTTTTTTTTTTTTTTGCCAAGGTTTAATCGAGGGAAGTTGTTTCTTACAAAACTTGGAATCATGAGACAGAGGACCTTTTGAACTTCAATGATTAAAACGACAAGAAGAAAACAACAGTCAACTCCCAACTAGAAATTATATATTATAAAAATTATGAAACAAAAGGTCTACATGCATGCTGTCTCTTTGGACTAGGATAGATATCCTTAATGAAAACGAAAAGTGAACAAGTAATTAATTAAATATGTACAACCTGCTTTTGATTAATAGTTTCTTCTCTTCTCATTTTTAGTATAAGAAGCATCCTAGAAAAGCTATGGTATATCTTTGGGTTTGGCTTATTTAAATTTTATGGCGGTTTTGTAAATATATATTATTTTGCCAACGGTAATAAATTTTATAAAGGGCCGTCTTTATTTTTTTAACAAGATTCATGAATATCGTAAGGAACAAGACAGGAATTCAGCAGGAATTTGGTAGCTTCATTCCGGAATTTCCTAAGTTAAGAGAACCAAAGGCAATAACATAGAAAATTGATCTGAACAAATATTTAAGAGTATAAATTTCAAGGAACCGCGAAACCTTAACAGGGAAAGGCAGGTAAAGAGTAAAAACAAAACAAAAAGAATGGGTGGAATTGTAGAAGCAGTAGGCATTGGGGGTTTTGAGTATACTATATCTATACGCGACCATTGGAAACAGAGTGGACAAAGCTGTTTTGTTTTATTAGCCACAGTAATAGTATAATTAATGTTTAGTGTTTCCCTGCAGGTAGGGTTTAAATCCACTTTTGGAAGCAATTTTGTCATAATTTTTTGTTATTCTTCGTCCTGCAGGATGATTGTTGCAGGCAATTGTGTTTTGAGTCCAAGAATATTATTGCAGCATTATATTTATCATTTATGGACAGTTGTGAAAATAGGGTTTTAATTTAGTCAAGAAAGATGGCGATTGAAAGGTTTGGAACAATCAGCCAGATGTTCAATATTGCTTCTTCTTCATCAAGGAAGCATTTGTTGGAGATCTCAGAAAGGATGCATTAATTAATGATTTAATGTTCATGCCTATTCTTGAACTTGTATTAATTCCTCCTCATCACTTTTTCCATGGGATGCTGCACCAAGAGGAACTTAGAAACATTGGAGATTCCATGGGGAAAGTTCAAAGTTCTAACTGGGAATCAGGAATTGATCAATAAAGAAGAACGATATACACATTTGTCTTAAGGTGAAAAGTACCATTTTTAAAATTGATCTGGTTTAATTAAGTAGGAAATTGTTTTATTGGGTCATATATATATGCATTAAAAAATGGCTGTATATTGGTAATGCATGCCGGAAGTTCCAAAATCTTCATGGATCACTGCAATATAATTTTCTTACTTGAATCATTTTAAAAAATTAAATTTAATAAATAAATAGCAATTACATGGAAAAAAGTTTACAAGAATAATTTGAATTTTGATGTGTTTTTTTTACACATATAGGTAGCCAAATCAAGGCTTCCCTTAATGAATGAATAAAGCAAATGAAAGAATTGCTAAAAATGAAAGGAAAATTGAATCAAATTAATTTTTGATCTCTTCATCAGCTAGCGTTTATATATATGCTTAATAAATATCTTGATAAAAGCTGCAGTGCTACCATTCCAGGGGCAATGATGACGACGATGTCAAACTGCAAAAGAATATAAACAATTAAATCATATTAATTAGTATTGATTTTGTTCATAGTAATTAAGACTAAAAGTTTGACAAAAAAAAATTAAGACTAATTAAAGGGAAATCAAGGAAGCCAAAACATCCAAAAAAGGAAGACCTACTCTAGAATATCTTTCCAACAGGAACTGCCACTTTCATCATCATCCAATAGCTTCTCCCAAGCCTGGAAGATAGAAGTATCTGCTGAGATGGGTGAATTGCACTGATTTGAAGTAATCTTATTGTTTTCCATTTGATTCATCATGAAACAAGTCTCAGGGGAATCAGCAACCAATTCAGAAAATGAATTTTCTGTTTGAGAATCACAGGAACCGCTCAAGCACTTGTCACTCATCTCAGGGGTTTCATATTTGAATTCACCTTCAAAACTTTCCCATGAATTGGCAGCCCCCAGAAAATTATTTGTTGCTTGAATATTCTGAGGAATTGGGGCTACTAAATTGGCATAGACAGGATTTGGGAGATTGTTGGTACTTAGGATTTGGATCATGTTTTGCAACAGTTGGATTTTAGCTAGTTCAGCAGCTTCAGCCTGTAGTTTAAGAGCATTGCTGTCCAAAGGATTCATCAAATTGCCTAAATTTGCTCCACAAAGCAGCTGAGAAATGTTTAAAAGATGATTAAGATCAGTTCTTGGCTTGTGGGTATTTGGATCGAGTCCCATGTTAAGAAGCTTCTTCCTGATATGGGTATTCCAATAATTCTTTATCTCATTATCAGTTCGTCCTGGAATATGTGTAGCAATCTTTGACCACCTGTAAGAAAGTTGAAATCAAAGCTTTGTTAAGACATTTTAATCTTAAACAGATTAAAAGATTTTCCAAAGACACAAGCATGAGATGAAGATTTACTTGTTTCCAAGAACAGAATGAAGATTAATGATGATTCTCTCTTCTTCTTCAGAGAATTTCCCTCTCTTGATGTCAGGCCTTAGATAATTTGCCCACCTTAATCTGCAACTCTTCCCACATCTATTCAAACCGGCATGTTTTGGAATTGCTCTCCAACATTTATGACCATGTTCATTAATGTAATCAATCAGCTTCTGATCTTCCTCTGGAGTCCATGGCCCCTTCTTCACATTGGCATCATCACTGCAGCAAGGAGACCTTCCCATTTTTGCTAATTCAAAATTAACCAATTACAAGCAGAGAAGAACCAGATATCAGATGGCAGAAGAACCGCCTTTCGCGTTAAGGAATAGAATTCGTTTATAGAATTTTGTTGATGTTTAGACGAAATGGACCTGGTTTTATATATAGGTGCAAGGAACATCTGATTCAAAACATTGATGTCATTATCATACTTTTTTGAATTTTGATTAAGAGTTAGATTAAGAAATAACCAGGAAATATCAGGGTTAACAAGTTGCTTTATTATATAAAATCACATTGTATTATTGCTTCCCTCATACCAGCAATGTCAGCTCTTACGTACCCCAATCTTCAAGTTAATCACAGCTTCCCTATTTCATTCAAATCTTTTCCTCTCTTCGTATTGGTAAAATTTAGCAGTTTTGGCACTTTCTTGTTGTTTTTATATCGTCTTGTTAATTTGTTAAGTTCTACGAAAATTCAATATATACTTTTTTTCTAAGTTTTAATTCCAATAAAGTGCAGTCTTCAACTGCTCTTGTAAGTATTAATTTGCAATTTCTTGGCTGATCACCCAATCCCAATCGCCAAAGCAGCCTTTTACTAGGACCGAAATGAAATGAATATAAAATTTGCAAAAGAACAAGTATTGAAAATGGAAGAATCAAGTCAATTCTCTTTGCTTTTCCCTCTGTCTTCTCCAAAACCAACAGAGAGATCATAATATTCATGGTAAGCATGAAGAAATGGTAAAAAAATGCCAATGTGATCAATTATTTTCTTCCCATGGAAATAATGGCTCTAATTAAAATATAAATACACATTTAGTGAGAAAAATTATAGATAAGCTAAGATATCAAACAGAGCAGCTGCATAAATTGTCCTGGTAATCTCTGTTTCTTCCTGTAGTTATTGTCTTATTGACATTTAACCCTATAGTTCTTGCTGCTGCTGCTGCTGGATGTTAATTAACTTAAAATATGGACCATCTTTGTTTTCTATCAAACTAGAATGAGTCCCTTACTCTATGATTTTTCCCCCTTGTATAACTGATATTTGATCTGCATTTTTAATTGTTGAAAGCCTATGTGCCACCATCACTGTTGTCCGATTCCTCGATAATTAATTTGCTGATTAATTATTTTGTTAGAGCTAGGAATTTTATACACATCAAAAAGGTTGAAATCTAAATTAAACTACCCAAGCTGGGTCAATGAGGAGATACGGATCATGGACAGTAGGATCTACCGTAATTTTTTCAACTTCCTTAACTCATACCTTGTTTGACAAGTGAAATTTTATATACTCCTTTGTCCTATTATATAAGTACCTTTTAATTATTGGATTGCTAAATACCGCCACCTTTTACTAGTCACCGCCCCTCCCTTTGGATTATTTTGTCCTTTACTTTATTTTCCATCAAACTTCAAACTTTTCAATTCTCTCAAATTCTCTCAACCTTCAAATTTTCAAAGCTTAATCATTCAAAATCATTCAAGTAAAACAACATCAAAACTCATGCACAAAGATTTTTTCAGATTGAAAGTATGTTTTTTTAAAAAAAAAGAAAGAATTTTTTTTTCTATTTATCATTAATCAAAGATTAAAATCCTCTT